>CAJHNH020006968.1:85000-215000 GCA_905116865.2 Candidula unifasciata | reverse complement strand
TGGGTAATGTGATCAGTATTACGCCGGGCTTCTTTACTTCCCCAGGACATGCATCATGGTACCCATTTTAGGCTGGTTCGACCTGCGACGCCCCATACCGTAATAAAAATCCACGCAGCCAGCAGTGGGTTTCGATCGCGGTACGTTGGAATTACGAGTCGGACTCGCAACGCCTAAGCCACGGACGCCGCACGAGATACAGTCTTGAGTTTAGCCGATCACATAATTATTGTATAGGGGGTTTGGAACTGTTCGGCCGTACTGACATTACCAAATATTGGCTGTGGCAAAGTCGTGGTTTGTGTAGAGCTTTAGGTTTTGTTTTGTATCTTGGCAGCTAGCTGTTTTGTGTTTTACATATTTAATACTTACCGCCTCCTCTTCCGTCGCCATCCTTCTTGTTCTTCTTTCTCTTCTCCCCTTCCCCATTTTTATGCCTTCACCTGCTCCTAATCTTCTGCTTCTCATCCTACTCCTCTTCTCCTGTCCTCATCGTTTTCCCTTCCCCTCTTCTCAATTCTCCGTTGCCTGTCACCTCCCTACCTGGCCCAGACTCAAGGTCCCTTGGCAGTCGTCTGAAGCCCCAGTATCACTTTACGGTTGAGCGAGACTTACCGGGATTGGTACTCTAGGATTCTCAGCCACCAGGTGTTGGTCCTGCTGACCTCAAACCTGGAGAGAATGGCGTAGCGAGGGCTGCCCAAGAGGTCTGGGCGATGATGAACACTCAGGCAAGGGGCGAGACAGACGTACATTCAGACAGTTTACTGGTGCCGTCGGAATTTGAACTCTGCACTTGCTGCTGAAGATAGAGGCTAGGCGTTTATGGGAGTATCCCGATTGCTATACGTCGGTTCTTAACTCATACCTACTCCAATTCTGCACTTATAACGAGCTTATAAATGTAGCTTGTTTTGTAATGTTTTAACAAGTTTGAGACAACCACATGTCTATTTCTCTCTCTTTCTCTTTCTTCCCCCCCCCCCTCTCTCTCTCTCTCTCTCTCTCTGTCTTTCTGTTGTTTCTCTCTTTCTCTCTCTCTCTATATATATATATATATATATATATATATATATATATATAAAGGTGCCGGGGCGAGACATATATATATATATATCCCCTGTCTGTCTCTTCTCTCTCTCTCCGTGCGTGTCTCTTCCTCAGTCTTTCTGTTTCTCTCTGTATGTAAATCTCTCTCCTCTCTGTGTCTGTTTCTCTCTCTCTCTTTCTCTCTACACAAGATAGAAAGAAGCACACAGACATTTCTGTACACTAAAAATAGCGTTGAAGTACTAAAAGAGCGACGTCCAGCAACCGGTCTCTTCAGCCACTCGCATCCCTGTTACGGCTTCTTTGTCTGCCCTTATCCTCTTTGTCCGACTCGAATACCCCTCCTCTCTCCTCGCCGCATCCCTCTTCCTGTCTGTCATTCCTGCCCTCACCACACAAGCGACTGTCACACTGTCGCCCACACACCCACAACCGTACATGCGCTCATTTGTCCTGTATTTAGGTCCGACCGTTGGTAACGGATGTTCGCATTAAGAGAGTTGTAAGCTAACGTAATTGCCGCAACGCTTAAGATTTTTTTAGGCATCCGTTATCATATAGATTGTGAAAGTGGCTTCATCATTTGTAACTATTATCTTCTGTGATTAGCTGTTGTAGGGCGTGCTTTCTCGTGTGTTTATGAATATACTGGTTAGAGTTAAGGTTTCAGAATACACGACTCGGGAGTTTTAGTTGTAAGGCATGTGTTTTCCCGTTTGTTTCTGAGTATATTTATTTTATAGTTAAGCTTTAGAATCACCACACAACCCGGGACTTTTAGTTATAAGGCGTGTGCTGTCCCGTTTGTTTGTGAATATATTTCTCAAGAGCTGGGCTTCAGAATACAAGACCCGGCACCTTTAGTTGTTTACCTTCTCTTATGTTTGTGAAAGTATTTGTTAAAAAGATGGCCTTCAGAAAAGACTAGTGGGTGCTATAGTATAGCTGTTTACCTTCTCTTATGTTTGTGAAAGTACTTGTTAAAGAGTTGGTCTTCAGAAAAAGACTAGTTAGTGGGGACTTATAGTTGTTTACTTTCTCTTGTGTTTGTGAAAGTATTTGATATTTGTTAAAGAGTTGGTCTTAAGAAAAGACTAGTGGGGACTATAGTATTGTTGTTTACCTTCTCTTATGTTTGTGAAAGTATTTGATATTTGTTAAAGAGTTGGTCTTCAGAAAAGACTAGTGGGGACTTAAAGTTAACTTTCTCTTATGTTTGTGAAAGTACTTGTTAAAGAGTTGGTCTTCAGAAAAGACTAGTGGGAACTATAGTTGTTTACCTTCTATTATGTTTGTGAAGGTATTTGTTAAAGAAGTGGCCGAAGTGAGACTTTAATTAAGTTCTTATGAATAGTTGTTATGAAGTTGTTTATGAATAGTTATTTACTTTCTCTTATATTTTTGAATTTATTTGCTAGAGCTGAATACATGGCCCAGGCCTTTTGCTTGTTTACTTTCTCTTATGTTTGTGAATATACATATTTTTTTAAAGAGGAGGGCTTCTTCCAAATACGCGACGCTTGACATTTAGTTGTTTACTTTCTCTTATTCTGTCTGAGAATATATTTCTCAGAGAAATGCTTCAGAGTAGACGATTTAAGACATTTGGTTGTATGACTGTGATATAACTTAAGTTTGTGAATGTGTGTGTTAGAACTGTGCTTCGGAATACATATTTAAGACTTTTAGTTGTTGGAAGAGGAGCAGCTGGCCGAACTGTGAAAAACGCAAGGCCATGGTTCGGGAGACCCAGGTTCGAACCCTCTGTAAGCTTGGTTTTAAAAAAAAAATTTATGTTGAGGGCAAAATTAAAATCCCAACCTGTACAGTACGTGGCGACAGCACTAGCCATGCAGCCCTAAGGTTTAAAGGATCCCCTAAGCCCACACCTAAGAAGCCCTTACAAACAGGCAGTTTTGGTAGTTATTGTATGTAATACTTGTACTTCAAAGTATTTTTTCGCATATATTTTTTATAGGTTAGTTTTCAGAATAAACAGTTGAGGACGTTATAGCTGTTGTAAAACTTGTGCGGTCACATCTGGTTGTGAATATTATTTGTTACAAGTTGTACTTCAGGACATTAAATTATTGTATAACCGCTGCCTTCGCGTATATTTACTGCGAAAATATAGTACTCATGGCCGTTTAAGCTGTGGGGCTGTTGTATGTTTCATCCACCTGTGGCTTATATTTGTGTCATGCTTGTCCACATTATTCATCTCTATTTAACAATCTTATTATTCTTAGGCAAAAATAATCTTCTTCTTTATGTTAACCGGCTGTAAACTCCAGCAGAAAGTTCTGGTCCATCCTTTTGTACACCATAGTCCTGTTCTAGAACTTGAGTTTTGCGTGCCCATCCATTTTACATATCTGGCTTATTTGTGAGCAAACTGTTGGTTCCTCATCTCTCAGGAAGAGGCATTCCTGACTTCTAAGGTGACATGCCTAGTTAGTCGACTTCTGCAACATGCTTATTAGGGCAGGCATCTTCTATTTATTCTTTGCCTCCACTGCTGCCATAGCGTCAGTCATTGCCTATAAGTGTATCTAAAGAGACGAACACCGGTAATTAACAGTTAGGGAGACAAACAAATGTAGTATCTCAGACACCTATAGATTTGTGGTTTCAAGGAGGATAACAGTGAAATTATATATATATATATATTTATTTATTTATTTTTTTTAATTTACCTGTTCAAGGAAAGTAATGAGGACAATATTTAGAGATACAACTCCAGCATAAAATTTACTCTGACTGATTGTCTTGATAAAGAAAGAAATGCACAATAACTGATCCGCCAATGTGCCTCTTAAATTGAACATCATAGTCATAATGGCAAATAAAAATTTTACTCAAGTATTGGTCAAGGTTTGAGAAGAGTTTACACTTCATTTATAATAAACACACAATATACCCAACGGGTTTGTGATTTATAGAGAATGTGTGTGTGCGCGAGCGCATGTCTTTATATGTGTGAGAGAGAGAGAGATTAGTTTTTTTTCACAGCATGTTTCCAGTGCAGCATTCGCATCTTTTTTTTCCACTCTAGATTCACTACATGAGAAAGTGGTTTTCTAATTGCAGACTGTCTTTTGAGTTTCTTTCAGCACAAGCTATGTAAAACATTCACTGCTGTCATTGATACCTTGCTAGATTAGATAAAAACCTGTTGAGTATGTTGTCTTTGGTCAGACTCTGTCCGTGTTTAAACAATTGTGTTTAGTGTTTAGACAACTGCATGTAGTGTTTAGACATCTGTGCAGTGTGTAGACAACTGCATGTAGTGTTTAGACATTTGTGAAGTGTTTAGACAACTGTGTAGTGTTTAGTAATAGACTAGATGTAGAACTGCAGACCAACAATGATGGTCCACCAATAACGACTGCAGAAACTGAGGATGCAATACATCAAATGAAGAAAGGAAAAGCACCCGAGCCAGACAACATTTCACTGGAAGAAATTAAAGCACTGGGAGATTTTGAAGCTGAAATAATAACTAAACTTTTAAATGATATTTATAATAATGGGTATATTCCAAATGACCTTTTATAATCCTTATTTATGCCAAAGAAACCAGGCACTTTAAAATGTGAAGACCATCGCACAGTAAGTCTTATGAGTCACATGACTAAGATTTTTCTGAGAATAATTATCAGAAGAATAAGAAACAAAATTAAACCAGAAGTCAGCGATGAACAGTGTGGATTTGTAGAAGGAAAAGGTACAAACAATGCCATATACATCCTAAGGACATTGTCAGAAAGAGCTATACAAGTAAAGACTGATTTGTACTTATGCTTTATAGACTATACAAAAGCATTTGACTGTCTGAAGCATGAAGAAGTAATCAAACTGTTAGAAAAATTAAACTTTGATGGGAAAGATCTACGAATAATAAAGAATATGTATTGGCAGCAAACAGCAGCTATACGAATAAACAACTGTTTAGGTTCATTTCAAAGCATAAAGAGGGGCGTACGACAAGGATGTGTACTGTCACCTGATTTGTTTTCAATATACAGTGAATATATAATGAGATCTTTAATTGATATGCCTGAAATTGTGATTGGTGGGCACAATATAAACGATTTATGTTATGCTGATGACACAGTCTTGATAGCAACAAGTCAGAAAGAACTACAGGAAATGATAGACATTGTGGTGTTAGATAGTGGAAGAATGGGCCTCAGTTTGAATAATGGGAAGACAGGAGTAATGGTGGTATCAAATAAACGAATTATTCCCAAATGTGTAATAAAAGTTGATGGTGTTATTTTAGGACAAGTACAGACATTTAAGTATCTGGGCACATGGATAACATCAGATGGAAGATGCATAACTGAGATAAGAAACAGAATAGGACAGGCAAAAACTGCATTTTATAAAATAAAGAACATCTTGTGCAATATATCTTTGTCATTGAGAGTTATAAAAAGAATTCTTGCGCACTACATAAATCCAGTTTTAACATATGGCTGTGAATCCTGGACAATCGGTAGGCAGGCGAAACAAGTTCTTGAGGCCTCAGAAATGTGATTTTACAGAAGAATGCTTAGAATACCTTGGACAGCCAAAAAGAGCAACCAAGAGGTTTTGAAAGAGGCGGGAGCCTGAAGACAACTTATCACAGACATCAGAAGGAGACAGTCATCATTTTTTGGCCATGTTATGAGAAGAGGGAAAATACAACATGTGACCACTGGAAAGATCTGTGGAAGGAGGGATAGAGGTAGACAACGAGAGAAGATTCTTGACAGTCTTGTTGCATGGCATGGAGGTGTGTCGGCACATGAACTGATACATCGTGGATTATGGAGAGGCATGCACGCCAGTCGGTAAGGCACCTGATGATGATGATGTAGTGTTTAGAAAACTGTGTGTAGTATTTAGACCTGTGATTCCCAAACTTTGCGACACAGCGCGCGCCTCGGGGAGCCGCAACTTCTTCACAGGGGCACTGCCAAATATTGTAAAAGCTTCATAATTAATTTAACCAAGACACAAATAGTCTTACTTTTACTTAGATTACTGCACCATGGAAAAATTTTAATTGAAAAAAAAAGCGCTGTGACCAAGAAAAGTTTAGGAAACACTGGTTTAGACAACTGTGTAGTGTTTTGAAAATGGTGTGTCTAATATTTAGACAGCTGGGTGTAGTGTATAGAAAACTGTAGTGTTTAGACAACTGTGTAGTGTTTTGAAAATGGTGTGTCTAATATTTAGACAGCTGGGTGTAGTGTATAGAAAACTGTAGCGTTTAGACAACTGTGTAGTGTTTAGACATCCGTGTGTAAAGTTTAGACATGTGTGTGCACCGTTAAGACAACTGTGTGTACTGTTTAGACAACTGTGTGTAATGTTTAGACATCTGTGTGTACTGTTTAGACATCTGTGTGTAATGTTTAGACATCTGTGTGTAATGTTTAGACATCTGTGTGTACTGTTTAGACAACTGTGTAGTGTTTAGACATCTGTGTGTATTGTTTAGAAATCTGCATGTACTGTTTAGACATCTTTTGTAGACATCCATGTATTGTTTATAGACAACTGAGTATAGTGTTTAGACAGCTATGAGTAGACAACAGTTGTGCACTTTTTTAGATAACAGTAAATGTTCTTGTTTTTTGCTTACAGTGTTTCATGTGGTATATTTGTATCCGTCAGAATGTATACTTTCTAAAAGGTTTAACTTAAAGGTAGAGGTTTAAAGTTAACGATAGTCACATCGCAGATAATGTCGTTGGAGTGGGAGGTGTAAGGCCTTCACATGAGATTTGCATCATTGGTTGGAGTAGTATTTATGGTGGATCTCTTAGAACACCTACCCTTGATTTTGGATGTGGCCTATTCATTTTTAAGGTAAAGGGGGATATTTATATCTAAAGGTCGGGTTGATGGGGAAGGGGAATTTGTTTGTGAAGCCTAAACCATGATTGTAGTGCAACATGGACAGTTTTTTTTTTTTTTTTTTAAATTCATTACTCCATCTTCTCTTCCTCCTCAACCTGATCAACCTCCTTCTGCTTCTGTATTTACTCATAAGTGGGTGGTTAGCACATTGGGGTTTTCAGCTAGACTGTGATATCTGCATCTTTCAACCCATCACATCCGATTTTAACAAACCCTAAGTTAGTTGCCTTTTAGAACCTGTTTGTTAATGAGCATTAGGTCTACCCCCCCCCCCCCCCCCCTTTTCCCAGGGCTCTGAACCAGCACAGGCAGGAATAATTCATCTGATACTTCTGCAGACCTTGGCATATAGTGCGTGATAGCTTAGCTTTGGTCTTGGATGGTTAGTATAAGAAACAAACATCAATTTGTTTGTCAGTTTTGAGTGTTGATCTAGAAGTTTTACATGTGTATATGTGTAAGCTATGCATTTATCATAGATAACAGTTTTCACAGGTACAAGGTTATTTGAGATAAACACATTACATGTTACAAGAAGGTGTAGCAATTACTTAGCTGTTGGCAGACTGTTTCATAAAGGATGTGGGCTCTCTGGTTGACCCAGCCTAAAATGGGTACCATCCCCTTGGGGGTTCCAGGGCTCCACATTTGATGTTGTATTTAGCACTTCTTGTCATCAATTTGACTGCAGGCACCCCTATTTACGCCTTTACTTTCTCAGCTGTTGACATACATATTTCTGCCATCATTTCCCAGTTCTGTGTAATCAAACATTCATGTGTGTATGGGTGGTCAGTACTACCGTTGGTATGTGAAATGTTTAGCCTTTACACATGCTAGGTCATGAGATAGGAGGTGGGGTGACCGTCTCACTTCCTTGTATTTAATCAAACTGTCATTTATGCACAAGATTGGTTTAAACTTAAGCGTAAATAACGGAGGCATATATTTAGAATTGTGTGTGAACTTTGGTCCTTCTCTATAAATTCACCCCTCAGTGAGATCTATTTCTTCCATTTCTTCTTACCTTCCTGGTTTGGTCCTCTGTCTTCTTATGGTGCAGGTCCTCTATCTCCTTATGGTGCAGGTCCTCTATCTCCTTATGGTGCAGGTCCTCTATCTCCTTATGGTGCAGGTCCTCTATCTTCTTATGGTGTAGGTCCTCTGTTTTCTTATGATGTCAGAACTTCACTTATGCATGATTTAGGAGCATTAAGCTTATCAGAAATTGAAAGGAGTTTAATAATGATGGTGTTTAATAGTTCTTTTAATTCAGATTAGAAAAGAGTTGAATTTAAAGATTATTTGAAGTTTCATGTGTTTATATAATTTATAGGAGTTTGGTTACAGATAACTTGGAGAAGTTCAGTTTTTAAAGAACGTAAAGAGTCAAGTTTATTGATAAGTTTACCAGTAATTTGAAAGAATGAATACAATTCACACTTTATAGAGAACCTCGAGTTCCATTTAATGAGGAAGTATGTTCCACTAGAAATGTGCAGTTTTTAATGATTAAAAGACACTTGGATATCCATAGGTAATTGACTTCATGGAAACTTACTCTTTGTCTGAGACATGAAAATGTTGATACATACTCGTACATAGTGTTGGAAAGTACCATCTGGGATTATGTCAGTCATTTGTTAGGGATTCTCCTGGACTTTTTCCCTGGTCACTTTTTTTGAGGCACAGGATATTTTTTACACTGACTTTAACAGTTGAGGGAGGGAATCAGTGGTGTGATGATAAAATGCCTGGAAGTGACAGGGTTGTCCAGAGTTTGAACTTGCACCTGGAAGCTACACCCAGACGGACATTGGAAGTGATGCGAAACTCAAACTCGTTTCCCTTCCTTCATCACATCCTCACAAGGTAATATATCTAGTGTCATTATTTATGAGTGTGTAGTTGGTACAGAAGTTTCCCCATGTGGGATGTGGGGAGGACAAGAGAAGACTCACTGCCTGCCTCATGAACGTGTCGTAAGAGTCGACAAAGTGGTTTCCCTTGAAGGTGGAGTGCATCAGCCTGAGGGGCAATGAACCAACAGCCTGCATACAATTTAGCCAAATCTTTAAAACGGATGTGAACATAAAACTAAAGTCCTGGTACAAGATTAAAGTTCCGACATGGACAAACAACCAGAACATTCCGCTTGAGTTTACAGCCTGTGAAGAAGAAGAAGATGTAGGAGCAGTGTTGTCCGTTGATAAGAAACTGTTGGCATATTCTGGTTTACCTCCAGTGGTGATCCCTACTATTGCCTCATTACTCACATAAGACATTTATCCATACATGGATATATCAACATCCATATATCCACACCTAGACACATCAGCACCCATATATCTTGGGCTCACAGCTGCAGTTAATGTTGGAGTTTACAGCCGGTAAACATTACGAAGATACTCAAGACAACCTTGCGCAGATAGTCGATATCAAGCAAAGGAAAGAAGAAGAATACCCCGTGTACATTTTTACAGGACATTCACTCTATCAGTAGGATAATCTGTACGATTTGCCTGTTGATTCTGTCTGTTTGATTTGCATGTGCCTTTGCACAGTAATGTTGAGGCTATTTGTGTTCGTTGACAAAGTGAAACTAACTCAATAATTATGTGTAATTTGAGCAGCAGATGGTCTGTTTGATTTATGAGTAGTTTTGTCTTCCTTTTCTTCTTTTACTGTCTTATTTTGTACCCGTCTGATGTACATAATGATGGTATATTATTGATCTTATGAAATCCTCAAGCAGAGGCAGTTTATGGTGAAGAATCAATAACCTGTCTAGTTTTATGTATTTCTAACGTTTTTTGTTTTTTGGGTGTTATATCCTAGGGGCATTCACTTTTTACGTGTGTATATGAATGTGTGTGTGTATATATATATATACTTTTACATATGCATATATATATATATATACACACACACAATTCCACATTCGCATATATGTGTTTGTGTAAATATATGTGTATGTATGTTAGTAAATATTTGTATGTATGTGTGTGTGTGGCTGTTTGGGGGGGGGGGGGGGGGGGGCTTGGCAGCATGTGTGTGAAGTTTCTTGGGAACTGTGGTAGTACAGTGGTTGTCACTCTTGCCTACTGATCCACTGGCATTGGTTCAAATCCTTGCTGAGACCTTTATGATGGCCTGAATCACTGGGTTGAGAAAGTCTAACATAGGTACTTGGGACTGCTGTATAAAATAAAGGCGGCCTGCATAATAACTGATTAAATCATCCCACTTAGCAGCTGTAAACTCCGGCTGAAAGTCCTGATTGTTCACTTCTGGACTTTGGTCTTGTTCCAGTTTTGCATGCGCATCTGTTTTACAAATCTGGCATAATTCTGTGAAGGCTGGTGATTCCTCACCTCTCAGGCAGATGCACTCCGACTTCGAAGGAAATCCATAATTAAGCCTTTGAGTTCATTAAAATATACAACTAACATCATATGTCTGAAGCCCTTGAGCTGTTTTAATTTGGAATTTTTACTTCCTTTAGGAGCTGTGGTAGGTAGTGGCTAGAAGCCTGCCTGATGTCCCGCAGATCTTGGTTCAGATCTGCGTCATGATGGAGATTTTAACCAAAAATAATTACCTTGACCCCAAGATTTTTCCATGTGAGCTCTCATTTTAATGAAGAAGAAAAAAGAACAAACCCACTCCTGTCGCTAACAAGCATATCATAAGACTAACTAGGAATGTTTCCTAGGAAGTCGGAGTGTGTCTGACTGAGAGGCAAGGAATCAACAGTCTGAATATAAATAAGTCAGAAGTGCATGCAAAACTCGGGTTCTGGAACAAGACTAAAGTCCAGAAGTAGATGAACAACCACAACCTTCTGCCGGAGTTTACAGCTGTTGGACCCGAAGAAGAAGATGCAGCCTAAAATAGGTCCAGGTAATGTCCCGGAAAGTAAATGTGGCTGGCATGAAGTTGACCACTTCACCAGCAGAGCGTCATTTGGTTTAACAGATATGAATCTAGCATCATAAGCTGGACGGCCAGTTCTGGAGGGTCCTAGAAAGAAGTATAGCGCTGGTTTTTATCCAACCTCGTAAAGCTGATATTTAAAGGTAACTGGTCGCTCAGCTCATTATACACTGAATTAGTATAAATTAAGTCTCAATGCTACAGGCCACCACAGCTGTACTCGTCATTGCTATTACCATTTTGTTTGTAATGCTAATTTTCTTGTAGTCGAATATTTGCAGTACTTGGGCTCACTTCCCAACCTGAATAAGGCTTCATTTACTACAGTGATGACGTAAATAGGTGTCACATTTTATGTTATTTAGCACTTCATACATTACGGCCTGCTGGCATTGACAGAAGTATAGGAGGTCTGCTGTACTTTAAGAGTTTAAATTGATATTTTCTTTTCCTTTCTTTTTATGCTGTTTATATAATGGAAAGATATTAAGTCAAACGACAATGAATATTGTGACTAGAGAGTTTCCATCAGCACATTTAATAAACCCATAAGTACGAACAAGAATACACAAACTTACTTAACTAATATAACATTTATGTCATGGCCAGTTTAATATCTGACACACATGTGGCCACTGGAAAAAAGTACTGGCCAGAAAAAGTAATAAGTGACAAAGGCTGTAACTGAAAGGTATTTTGATAAAACTGTCAGATGTTAAGTCCCCTAGGTGAATTGGTACCCATTAGATGGATATGGCGGTTCTTAAGAGACTTACGGATTATATAATTGAAGTGGTTAGATTTGCTGGCCATAACCTCCATGTTGAGAACACCTTGGTGATCCTGATAGCTGAAATCCAGCGGCACTGCTTTCAGGGCACAATCCCCCAGTTAGACATAGGCCCTCAACCATCTCACACCAAGTTGACATATCCTTTGATGTTGTGTGCGGCTCACCACACTTCCTCTGCATCTTTTTAACTCTACTGGCTTGCTCTCTTCTTTGTGTATTTTTGGGGGGGGGGTTGGGGGGTGTTGGTCTGCCTTTATTTCTATGACCTAATGTAAAGGCGTTCTAGTTATATTGTTTTCAGGTTGTTTTTTGTTTTTTCAGTGTGTGTCCTATCCAGTGCCAGCATATTTCTTCACCTCTTGATTCAATTTTCTGCATTGGTATTTAAAAAGTGAATTCCAACATTCATTATTAATTGATGTTTGTTTTCATCACTAGTCTTTCAAAGGTGAATTCTTTCATTCATTTTAAGTTGATGTTTTCTTCATTAGTATTTCAAAAGTATAAGTATTAATCCCTTGATCACACCCAAAATCATTTATACTGCTGGGTTTATATTTATGTTTTATAATAGTTCACAACCCATTATTTTTTTTCTTGTTAAATTAGCTTTTAACTATATGCTTACCATAAATTTTATTTTATTTGTTTTGCTTTATCTAAATAAAAACAGGAAAAAGTCTGACCAAAAAGCTGGAATTTTGACAAAAGGTGCGTCTAAACTGACCTCAGGTCGTACCAGCCCACTGATGGTCAGGACTCCTCAGCTCTCGGTGCAGGAGTCTGGTAGTCAGACTCTGGCACCATATACCTCAGGGAGCAGTGTGGTCAGTGATGACAGTACCACAGGAGGTGCCAGCTCAGATGATCTGTTGGTGAGCCTTTTTAATTTCTTGTTTTCTGAGTTAACTGGAGGTGGCAGAAATTCCTGGCTGTTCATCCGTGTCTTTGGTTTTGTTCCAGCGTTGTGTGCACATCCAGTTTACAGATCTGGCTTACTGTATACTGTAGTGGTGATGGTTGTAGTAGTAGTCTTTCTTAAAAACCTCGTCATGTGGCATTGGTAGTCATGTCTATCCACAACCTTCTGTCTCATGTACTTTCAGTCAACTCTGATATGGAGGATCTTCCATGCCATCATGTCAGACCGCCCAGTGTCTATTCTCTCGGTCTCCCTCTCCCTCTCTTCTCCTCCAACATTCCTACTGTTAAGTTGTACTTCAGTTTTCTTCGCACACAAAGAATGAAGATTGTCTCTTTCTTATGTGGACAACCAGTTCTCTTCATGAATCAGTTTCTTTTGAGACGTCTTCACTACTCTTTTTATTTGTCCCGGGAATTCTCTTCATACGTCTATTAAACCACATCTCTGCAGCTTCCAAATGGTAGTGTAGTGGCGTTAGTGGTTTTTCTATTTCATTAATGGATATTTATGCCTGTCAATTATGTTTGATTTTTCAATATTACACAGTTTTTGTATATGTGTACGATTGTAGGAGTATAGATTAGCACTGATAGTTCCTCGCCCCTCAGACAGATGTGCTCTGACTTTGAAAGACCCATTGATCCTATCTTTATTGGCTAGATCTTCAGGAAGGAGCCTGTTTATAAGAAGACCACATAGAGTTATCAACAGGTGTTCACCAGTATAAAGCAGAGTAGAGTCGTGTCCATCATGCAGCCTAAATGTAATGGTCTGTCTCTTTCGTTTGAAGAGATCCCAGTCATTGCTGCCTTCCGCTGGCTTGAGAATCAGCTGTACACACATGCTGTCATTGTCACTGACTCACAGCGCATGTTGAGAAAGGTGGAGACAGGCATGCTCTGTGCAGAGTGGCAAGTATCACTTCAAAGGTCCCAGGTAGGAAACATCCTTTGGATATTTTCTCCAGGTCATGCCAGTGTGTTGTGAAATAAGCAGGCAGATAGACTGGCCAGTTCTGAACCACTTGGTGGTGAACTAATGTATGACAAGCTGGATGTTGTGAGGGCCCTTTGGGAGCGAGTGAACAGAGGCACGGATAGATCTTTACGGTCTGAGGAGAATGGCACTGCGAGGAGTTACAAGGGATCTGGCAGATGCTCGACACTCAGGGGAAAGGCGAGATGGATATACAGTCAGACAGTTCCTGATATCATCAGAATTTTAACTCTTTGCTTGCTGCTGAAAATGGGGAGGGAGTGCTTATCGGGGTTTCCTGAGTGCTGTGATGTCGATTCCTAATTCAAAATTCAAAATTTTCATTTGAAGCTGTTGATTGGGTGTTTACGATTGTATCCAGGATGGAAAATGTTCCAGTGGAGATGTAATATTCTGTTCCTTGTTCTTCTGTGCCTTGACCATAGACACATTCTACTTTTATAGAGTTTCTGTTATCTTTCCATTTGTTCTTGGTCTGCCTCATGCTCTAGATCCCTCACTCTTTTAGTGTGTGCCTTATGCTGTATGGTGTCACACAGCATTCTCTCTAAGTAGGCAAACCATTTTATTGGCTGTCTTTGTAATTTAGTATTGCTTTTCTGCAAAATGTTTTCTGTACTGATTTTATTCCTGATTTGATCTTTTCTGATCACTCCTGTAGAAATCCTAGATACCCTTATCTTCTTCTTCCCATTTACCCACTGTAAACTTTAGACAGAAAGTTTCGGTTGTTCATCCACTTCTGGACTGTGGTCTTAATCCACCCTCTCAATTAGTCGACTCTTACGACATGCTTTTGGGTAGGCAGTGGGTCTGTTCTTGTTTTCCTTATAATAGGGCCCCGGAACCCACACGGGGATGGGCTTATCTTGAATGCTGTGATGTCAAATCTTTATCCGGATGAACTCAGATGAAATTTTTTTTTTTATCCAGTCTCATTATGTTCTCATATCTTGTACATTTTTTAAGGGACAGTGGGTCTGTTTTTGTTTCTCCTATTTCTCCTAAAATGGGATCCCAGAACTCACATCGGAAATATACCTTTAATAAAGAGCGGTTATAATTGGTGTACCATACCTCTACACAAAGTGTTACCTTTGATGTACCGTACTGTCCTGTGTGGGTGAGGTAAACTAATCAATTTCTGCTCATGCATCTACTGATAACAGTTGGACACAGGCAGCGATGTAGGAATTGAGGAGGTGGACGGTGGAGACAACAGTGTCCGTACTAAACAGGTGATTGAGGTGTTGCTGGCCAAGATACAAAAGACCAAGGAAGCCATCAAGAAGGAGCAGACTTTAAAAGAAGGTAACAGACAGTAGATACAAAAGGTTAGAGGGACCATTTTTTTTTTAACTAAATGTTGTGCAAATCGAAATAAGAGAGCAAATGTTCATAGACTAGCTAAAGAAGGAGAAGA
Organism: Candidula unifasciata; assembly: GCA_905116865.2. Lineage (NCBI taxonomy): Eukaryota > Metazoa > Mollusca > Gastropoda > Stylommatophora > Geomitridae > Candidula > Candidula unifasciata. The sequence goes on along the minus strand of CAJHNH020006968.1, from coordinate 199,961 downwards.
GACAGCCAAGAGTGGAAATAGTAAAATATTAAAAAACATTTTTTGGGGCCCTAAAACCGGCTTTAAACTCCGGTGGAAAGATCTGGTTGTTCGTCCACTTCTGTTCCAGAAACTGAGTGTTGTGTGCACATCTGTTTCACATTTCTGACTCATTTGCATGCATACTGTTGGTTCCTTGCCTCTCAGGCAGATTACTCTGATTTCGAAAGAAACTCCCATTTTGTCGATTCTTACGACATGCTTTTGGGTAGGTAGTCTGGTAGTCCTAGTTTCAGCTTCATAGCAAATGGGTCACCCCATCTTTGCTCCGCTCCCATGCCAACGAAAAAACACACAGAATATTTATCACAGTCCCTTGTGGAAAGATTGACAGACTGCTGTCTCAGCATATCTAGCACACACTCGCATTGAAGCATATGGTAGCCGTCCGAAGTGCTAACACAAACAGTCGACATTTGAAATGCAGTTCATCATTGATGGTAGCAGAAGTCACCAACAGATCTGCAGTTGCCCACGCGATGCGATCAATTTTAATCACATACGGGCATCACCAAAATTGTGACGACAAGCATCTCGCCATTTTCTGAATCTACAATTCACACCACCACGTTGGTCAGTCGAAAAACATTCTAAATGAAATCCGCAGCTCACAGTGTCACGCCATGCATTCAACTCAGAAGCTGGGCAACGAAACTATATCCAGTCTACAAATGGAACAAAAATGCATCGGCCACCGCCCGGCAGAAGCAAAAAATTTGCCTCGGCTCCAAAGACAGTGGCCCGCCTAGCGTCCATTTTGACCGGAGTGTATTTTGTCATTCCGGCAGGAAGTTTGTCTATTCTTGTTGTTCCCACAATGGGGCCCTGGAACCCATGCGGGGACAGCCGCATTTGACTACAGGTTATTACATAACCATCGGGTTACCCAGTGTAGCTGCTGGGTTATATGATTGAACTGGCTGTCTAGGTTTGTACTTGTTTGATTCTTGTTTTTTTTAAGATGTTGCCTGCAAAGTGCAATCCTTGAAAACTCAACAACAACACAACTTAGTATTTATTTGCAGTCCTCTTCCTATATATGAGCAAAATATTGTGTGAACCATGTACAGACTTATCTGCCTGTCATACAATGATCATGTTACTAAAAAAAATGTGACAGAATATTTGCCTGTTACCAGATTTATATATATGCCCTCTGAGAAAGCCAAAAAGAGCAACCAATAGGTTTTGAAAGAGGCGGGAGGCCCAAAGACGACTTATCACACCAGAAGGAGACAGCCATGTTAAGAGAAGAGGGAAAATGGAACATGTTGTGACCACTGGAAAGACCTGTGGAAGCAGGGATAGAGAAAGTCAACGAGAAAAGATTCTTGACAGTCTTGTTGCATGGCATGGAGGTGTGTCACCACACGAACTGATACATGCTGCAGATCACCACGGATTGTTGAGAGGCATGATCGCCTATGCCAGTCAGCAAGGCACCTAATAATGATGATTTTATATATATAAATAGTTTCCATAGCGAAAGGGTTAAGTGAAAGTTGACACTAATGTATATCTGCAGCCATAGTGAGGGAGTACCTTCAGATGACAGCAGAGAAACAACCAACAGCCAGAATTAAGGCACTTTTCGAAAAGAAGAATCAGAAGTCAGCCCAGAATATCATCCAGCTTCAGCGCAAGCTGGAGAACTATCAGCAGCGACTGACTGAAGTGGAAACACATGGGTACACAGGTCACAGGCAGGCCAAGGAGATGATACGAGATGTTGGGCAGGGCATCAAGTAAGTTTGTATGTGTGTTGTGTGTTGTTATCTTTCCTCTTTTGCAGTCTGTAGCGTGTAGCCTTAAATCCTCAGGTTCAGAAACCATCTGCCTAGTTAGTTAGTCTTTCATCTTGAGCCTAGTGCGGGGCAGAGGTCATAGCTCTCCATGTCTGCCGGTTGATTGCTACCTATTTTAGGTTTTGGATGTTCATTAGGCCCATGGTTGAGCCTTTGCTGATGATGGTTCTACGCAGGGTCCCTCTTGGTCTTCTATTTTCTTTTCCCTTCCGGAGTCCATATGAGGTCTTGATGGTGGAGTCTGGTCTTATCCATTCTGACTGCATGGCCAGTGTAGTTCCAGCAGCTGGTAGCTGCACTCTCTTTTGAAAATGGATATATTATCTTGTTCGTTCGTCCTTTTGCTTATCTTATTTGACTATTGGATCTTAAATCTGTCCAGGGGAGTTGTAGTATTCTTCATAAGTTAGCACTGGAATCACACAAGAGTTGAAGATCTGCCTACAATGCAAAAGTTTGAATCACACTGATCTGATATCAAAGAATTCTAGGATTTGATTCCTCTGGTTTGTCCTGACAGACTTAGTCAAGCAGTGTAACTAAAATGTCCTTCCATTCAAATGCACAGGGTAAATACGTATAACTAGAATTTCCTTGCACTGGAAATTAGTCCAAGAATGTAATTAGAATGTCCTTACACTGAACCATGTGGGAGCCACCTGTCGTTACATCAGCCAGAACAGAACGGGAGTTGTTAGCCTACAAATCACTTAGAGACATACTCAGGGGGAGATCGGACCACTTATGTGTATCTAGTGTGTGATAAAGATGGGTCTTTAAAATGGACAGTGAACAATTTATTTGTTACTGCAGTCATCAGGGTTAGGCTAATCGAGTGCACTTCATAATTCCAAAATACCAGGTTCGATTCTAGATGCAGGTGATTTGGCACTAAACTATAGTTGTATGCTGAACGGATCATTTAGAAAGCAGTGTTAAACTACACAACATGAAACTGCCTAGAAAACCTAGCTGTAAAAACAAAGGCAGAGGTTAGGTCTGCAGTGTTTCCTAAGGAATGTGCAACTAACTTTATTCTCTTATTATTGCATTCACTTTCTGATTTCAGCACCATTGTATCCAAACCAAAAGAGTTTGCCCATCTGTTTAAAAACAAATTTGGAAGTGCTGACAACATTGCCCAGCTAAGTAAGTTCTATGTAGGTATGTATGGTCATTCTGTCAGCTAGTATTTAACTTCTAGACACTTTTATTTACTAATTTTTGTTTACATTTGCGTCTGGTCGAAAGTTGCTTATCCCAGAAATTATAGGCTGTAGTCTTGTATTGAGTTTCCTGTAGTGAATAATGCTGGTTTTCCCTTGTTTTCCACATCCACCTGGCTCTATACTACAACCTCAGCCTTAAACTTTTTTAGGGCCCGAATGTTTCACAGGAGATGCCAAAATGGAGAAAAAATCATGGTACAGAATCGTAAAAGCTTTACTTTCAAAATGGCAGTATACGTAGTTTTCATCGACCTTTGGGAGAAGCCAGATTTCTTCAGTATTTTCTTGCCAAATGTTCAAAATAAAAAGGCACATTAAGCTATGGAGGGAAATATAGGGTTAATTTCATTCACACATCAGTCGTTGCTGGGGAATCAAAGAGTTAAGGAAGCAAGCAAGCAAATAAAGCACTTTTTCACACCAGTTACACTGTGGGCATAGCTCTAGCACTGCATGACAATATGTCCGTGTCATGAAAAGGGTCTTTTACTTTTGTAATAAGGCAGAATAGTTTTTTAGCATTTAGAGGGAAGTTTTTGCATGTGTATGTGTGTATTCTCTCAGCCGATATAGACCTGTAGACCTGAGCTATTCATCTGGCAGCCCATGGGCCAAATCTGGCCACAGTAAGCCTAGCAAGTGTCCGACTGTAGACAGTTACTCACAGCTTTCGTTTGCTAATGTGTGTTCTGTGAAGTGGGCGTCTTAGTTGAATAGCCCGACTGTAGACAGTTACTCACAGCTTTCATTTGCTTATGTGTGTTCTGTGAAGTGGGCGTCTTAGTTGAATAGCCCGACTGTAGACAGTTACTCACAGCTTTCATTTGCTAATGTGTGTTCTGTGAAGTGGATGTGTGTTCTGTGAAGTGGGCGTCTTAGTTGAATAGCTTGTGTTCTGTGAAGTGGGCGTCTTAGTTGAATAGCCCGACTGTAGACAGTTACTCACAGCTTTCGTTTGCTAATTTGTGTTCTGTGAAGTGGGCGTCTTAGTTGAATAGCCCGACTGTAGACAGTTACTCACAGCTTTCGTTTGCTAATTTGTGTTCTGTGAAGTTGGCGTCTTAGTTGAATAGCCCGACTGTAGACAGTTACTCACAGCTTTCGTTTGCTAATTTGTGTTCTGTGAAGTTGGCGTCTTAGTTGAATAGCCCGACTGTAGACAGTTACTCACAGCTTTCGTTTGCTAATTTGTGTTCTGTGAAGTGGGCGTCTTAGTTGAATAGCCCGACTGTAGACAGTTACTCACAGCTTTCGTTTGCTAATTTGTGTTCTGTGAAGTGGGCGTCTTAGTTGAATAGCCCGACTGTAGACAGTTACTCACAGCTTTCGTTTGCTAATTTGTGTTCTGTGAAGTTGGCGTCTTAGTTGAATAGCCCGACTGTAGACAGTTACTCACAGCTTTCGTTTGCTAATTTGTGTTCTGTGAAGTTGGCGTCTTAGTTGAATAGCCCGACTGTAGACAGTTACTCACAGCTTTCGTTTGCTAATTTGTGTTCTGTGAAGTTGGCGTCTTAGTTGAATAGCCCGACTGTAGACAGTTACTCACAGCTTTCGTTTGCTAATTTGTGTTCTGTGAAGTTGGCGTCTTAGTTGAATAGCCCGACTGTAGACAGTTACTCACAGCTTTCGTTTGCTAATTTGTGTTCTGTGAAGTGGGCGTCTTAGTTGAATAGCCGGACTGTAGACAGTTACTCACAGCTTTCATTTGCTAATTTGTGTTCTGTGAAGCGGGTGTCTATTCTGGGTGTCCCTATAATGTGGCTCCAGAACCCACTCAGAGACCTGGCCATTTTTCATAAACACTATGTCCCAGATACCCATTTTAAAATTAAAAATTATTGCTGCATGAACAAATAGGGTTTAATGTAACAAACAAGACAAGGTGGATTGCAGAAAGACATAAAAGGATTTCATCTTCTTTAAGTTAAGTGTAAGGTTTTTATGTTACTGATTTTAGAATTGATTTATCGTAGCATAACTCTGGAAATGTGTATATACAGTATAGGTTGTATTTCATGGAAATGTGTATATACAGTACAGGTTGTATTTCATGGAAATGTGTATATACAGCAGGGCTGTACCGAATATTTACTTTGTATTCGCTTCGGGGCCGAATAGTGGACCCAATAACTATTCGGCATTCGGCCGAATAGTTGCTTACCTCACAACCGTTTCTGGACTGGTGGAAAAAAAACATCAAGACTTCCCACCTTGGTTTATACTGTGAAGCGTTATCTTTGTGCACCACCTGCGAGCGTACCAAGTGCCCCTTTATTTCCATCTTGCATGTGTTGCGAGCATAGTGTTTTTAGGTGTGTTGCTGTAGAAACAAAATGCAACACTTTAAAATGTAAGAGGGGCAGAAAAGCAAGTGTTCTAGTGTTGTCGGCTTGATTTCTTTGAGTGGAGTGTCCTCTTTGTTGATTCTTTGAAGTAACGGGAGTTCGTCATCATTTATGGGTGTCGTATCTGTTCTTTTGTCGTCTCGTGGAAACGGCAGCGGCTGAATGTTTTGATCTACGTTCGGTTTCTTGAATGTCTTTGTTGTTTGATCTTCTGGCGTTGGCCGCTCGGCGTCTGGTTTCGTGAGCTCGCGGGGGGCTGGGTGACTTGTAAGGACGGCATTGTTTTCTTCGTCGGCGTTATTTTTGTTTTTGATGTTTCGCCTTGTGGGTTTTCATTTTGACTCTCTGTATTTGTCGTATTTTCCTGTTTAGTACAGCTGGAAATACCTTCAGTGAGACAAAAAGCTGGCCTAATGCTGACAACATGGAACCAAGGTTTTTCATGGAGGTGTGTCAGCACACAAAATAATACGTGCTGCAGGAGATCGCAGATTGTGGCGAGGCATAATCGCCCATGCCAGCCGGCAAAGCACATGATGATGATGATTCACTATTCGTATTCGTATTCGGCCGAATAGTTGGTCCAGCTATTCGTATTCGGCCGAATAGTGAAAATCACTATTCGGTACAGCCCTAATATACAGTACAGATTGTATTTCATGGAAATGTGTATATACAGTACAGGTTGTATTTCATGGAAATGTGTATATACAGTACAGGTTGTATTTCATGGAAATGTGTATATACAGTACAGGTTGTATTTCATGGAAATGTGTATATACAGTACAGGTTGTATTTCATGGAAATGTGTATATACAGTACAGGTTGTATTTCATGGAAATGTGTATATATACAGTATAGGTTATATTTCATGGAAATGTGTATATACAGTACAAATTGTATTTCATTGAAATGTGTATACACAGTACAGGTTGTATTTCATGGAAATGTGTATATACAGTACAGGTTGTATTTCATGGAAATGTGTATATACAGTACAGGTTGTATTTCATGGAAATGTGTATATACAGTACAGGTTGTATTTCATGGAAATGTGTAAATATGCAGTACAGGTTGTATTTCATGGAAATGTGTATATACAGTACAGGTTGTATTTCATGGAAATGTGTATATACAGTACAGGTTGTATTTCATGGAAATGTGTATATACAGTACAGGTTGTATTTCATGGAAATGTGTGTATATACAGTCTAGGTTGTATTTCATGGAAACAACAGTCAAATACAGAGGCTTGGGAAAGGCTGCGAAAAAAACAAGAGTTACTTAAAGAAGTGCAAAAAAAGAGACCATTTAAATATGTTGGCCACATTAAACGACATAACTCTTTTAAAAACATACTGGAGGGAAAGAGCAGGAGTGGAAACAAAGAAAATAGGTAAATAATCAGTAGATGGACAAACATCATTCTGAGGAAGTATAAAACCAAGACAAGGGACAAAGCGTGTTGAAGACTCAGTTCCAACCTTTATAATGGAAATAACACCTGATTGATTTATTGATCATAGCTTGATTGATTGATTATCGCATACCAGGCTTACACAAAGATGCTCCATTTGCCACAGCAAATGTCTTGAGGTGTCAGAAACATGAGTAAGGTTATGTGAGTGTGTACGCAGCAAGAACGGATGTATGAGATTAAGATACGAGCATGATGTATGTACTACTGAAACAGTTAGTATCTGCACTTTAACACATTGTATGTTGGAGACAGAGCATCCTTGGGTATACCTGGTATGCTATGATATAGACTCTCAAACCAGTAACCAGACAGTAGCAACCCAGTTGTTTTGAAAGAATGGAGAGCTCGAAAGCAACTTATCACAGACAACGGAAAGAGACAGTCATCAGTTTTTTTTTTTTTTAAGAAGGAGGAAATTGGAATATGTTATGACCACTGGAAAGATCTGTGGGGAAAGAGACAGAAGAAGGCAATGTGAGATGATTTTTGAAGCTTGTTTCATCGATATGAGGTGTGTCAGCACATGAACCAAAACAATCTGTTGAATATCACAGATTGAGGAGAGGCATGATCGCCCATGAGATATGGCAATTTTCCTTGTGATGATAAATCCCCATGGAAAAAAACAAGAGTAGACCCATGGCCTGCCCAGCACACATGTCATAGGAGTCGACTAATTGGGAGCTTCCCTCGAGGTCGTAGTGCATCTGCCAGAGTGGCAAGGAACAATCAGCTGCACATAAATAAGCCAGTAAAACAGATGTACACACAAAACTCAGGCCCTAGCACAATTCCAAAGTCCAAATGGACAAACACCAGGACTTTCCACCAGAGCTTACAGCCCGTGAACAAAGCAGAAGAAGGAACAGTAATCAAAATTAGTGTACAAAAAAATCTCTATCATTTCAAAATAATCAATTGTTATGTCTTTGATGATCTGCTCATGAAGTTATGTATGGACAACTTGAAGACATGTGAACTAATTATAAAGATTTCCAGTTTTTTCTTTCTCGTTTGACATTTCACGATTATTGGCAGTTTCCAGCTATTAGAAAAGAGTTTTCAAACAATTATGACCTTGTGTTATTGTCTCGGAATAATTCTTTTAATGATAATGGTTACATCAACATAAAATCTGGAAAGGCTTTGAATGGGCAGTTTTTCTTTCTCACAAGCCGTGTTCCTCTTCTTTTGTCCTACTGCTTGTGATGTAGTTTTATTCTTTTACTAGTTGCATAGCTGGTGTTAATGTCATATCATGTTTCTGTAGTGTCTCTTTTCTTTTTTTTTTTTTTTGAAGCCTCTTGATTTTTAGCCTGCTCTTCTCATGGAGTATGCTCTAGCTGCTGGCTGAGTTTTTTTTTCTGTTCTCACCAGATGGCCAAACCATTTGATTCATTGATTTTCTGTGAGATAATTGACCAGTAGTGTGCTTCCCATTGTTGTTAGTACTTTGTTGGTGACTCTGTCTCTTGTTTTTTTCCACTTCATTTCTTTTACATCTTATTTCAAATGTTGTAATTCTGCTTTTATTTTTCTAGTACCCTCCATTTGGTCATATATTTTTTTATGATTATTAATCCTGTCAGTAAGCCGCTGTAGTGACGTAGCCAGCTGCTTTCTTGCTGGATGGGTGGTCTTTGGTTTGAATTCACATCTAGACGGATTATTTTTTTAATTTTTTTTTTAAATTAACCTTTGTATAAAAATATCCTATAATTTTACTTTACTTATTAATCTTTCTTTTTCATTATTATAATTAAATGAGTTTTGAGGTTGTGGGATTTTTGTGTGTGTGTGTAGTTTTTTTTTTTTTTTTAATGTAATTTTATCATAGAAATCAATAAAATCTAGAAATCCTGGAAACCTGATTGGTTTGCTCTCTCCACAAATCCTTGTATTTTCTATTGATAAGTGATTTGCTTTCTGGTAATGACAGTGTGTGTTGTTTTTCTTTTGTTCCAATCTTTGCGAGTCTGACTGCCAACTCATTTCCCGGTCTGCCGCAGTGGACAGGGATCCATTGTAGAACTACTTGATTGTTTTCTGAGAATTTATGAAGCTGGCAAATCAGTTCTGTTTTCTTTTTGTCTAGTGGATCTCTTTGAGTCGGCTGAAGGACTGACATGCTGTCACACAGTAAATCAATTTTACTGTCTTATTTTTCTTTCCTGCTGCTGGGCTCTGTAGTTTGTAGAGAGTGAGTGTGTCAGGGAAGTGAGAGAGAACAAACAGCCCAGGAGCTGCAGGCAACAGTCGACAAAGTGATTACTAGTGTGCAGAAATGAGTGATGTCATCCATCCAGGAAAAGGCGTCTGTTTTGTGGTGTTCTCTAGACAACAGGATCATTAGACCTGATGTCCAAGGTCTCACGATAGATGGTAGAAACGTCAACAGAGCGAGCAAACTGAAGTATTTGGGAATACATTTGACAGGAGCCTTGTCTTTCAAGGATCATGTAAAGATGGTTTTGGCAAGATGCCATAAAGGACTCAGTGCATTTATGACTATGGCTGCAGTGGACATAGAACAGAGAATGCCTTTCACATTCTATCAGCACCTGATCCTTTCAGTGATTGATTATGGTCTGGGACTGTTTGCCATCTCAAAGAGACAGATGGACAGATCGAGCGTATACAGAACGCAGCTATGTGGGTCATTCTGGGTTGCACCAGAGATACCAGTGGTGTGTATGCAATACATCATTGGTTTGCCGACTGTTGCAGGTAGGGTAGGCACAAGGTGTTGCAGGCAAAGTCATATCTCAAGGTCGTTGCAGACACAGATCAGCCTTTGCACGAAGCTCTGGACGCAGTTGAGGGTCAGCAGCTGATATGAGGGAAGTCATAGATGGCTCAGGCAGAAGACACAATCAGACAAGTCTGCAACCTGAAGAACATTAAGGGAAGTGAGGAGTGGGTCAAGGTGCCAGCTGAATAGTCAGACTTGTGTAGAGTCATAATAACATTGAGCTGGGTGTGCAGGAAGTGGCCAGCAGGTGCCACGGAGGTAGAAATTCAACAATTAATTCAAAATAATGCTTGTTCAGAGGATGCGATTATTTATACAGATGTTTCAGTGTCAAGAGGCAAAAGAAGTGCTTGAGAGCTCTTAGTAAAAGTTAATGGTCGACGTTTGGTGCTGGAGAGCCTAGCATATACCACAACATCCAGTCTAAGAATGGAAGTGGAGGTGGTCACTGCAGCTTTCCGCTGGCTGGAGAACACGACACACACACACACATTGTGACTGTAACTCACTCAGAAAGCATGTTAAGAAAGGTGAGGACAGGCATGCTTCGTGCTAAGTGGCATGCTTCAGAGATCACAGGTGAGAAGCATTGTCTAGATTTTTTTGTCTAGGGTGTGCTGGAGTGCTGGGAAACGAACTGACAGACAGACTTGCTGGCACTGCACAACTTGGTGGAATGCTGATACACGATAAGGCAGACATTGTTAGGGCTTTGTGGGAGAATGTTTACAGGTCCGATGAGCAAATGGATCACCACAGTCTGGTGAAAGTGATGTGGGGGGGGGGGGTGCTGAGAATGCTGTTGGCATCAATGGTATTGGAGCTCTGTGCTCACTGCTGAAGATAGGAACGGAGCGCTTATGGGAATGCCTCGAGTGCAGTGATGTCGGTTCTTGAATCAACTCAACTTAACTCACTAACTATACAGCTATCTCTCACTCTGGCTTTTTGTCTGTAGAATTAGACTCATCAGTTATACAGCTATCTCTCACTCTGGCTTTTTGTCTGAAGAATTAGACTCATCAGTTATACAGCTATCTCTCACTCTGGCTTTTTGTCTGTAGAATTAGACTCATCAGTTATACAGCTATCTCTCACTCTGGCTTTTTGTCTGAAGAATTAGACTCATCAGTTATACAGCTGTGTCTCACTCTGGCTTTTTGTCTGTAGAATTAGACTCATCAGTTATACAGCTATCTCTCACTCTGGCTTTTTGTCTGTAGAATTAGACTCATAAGTTATACAGCTGTGTCTCACTCTGGCTTTTTGTCTGTAGAATTAGACTCATCAGTTATACAACAGTCTCTCACTTTGCTGTTTTGTCTGTAGAATTAGACTCATCAACTATACAGCTGTCTCTCCAGATTTTTTTTTCCCCTTGTAGAATTGGATAGTTTATCAAAGCTTTATTTCACTCTGGCTTTTGTTTAAAGGATTAGTTGATTAACCAGTTTTGCACATGTTTCTCAATGTTGCTTTTTTGTCCCTAGAATTAGAAGACTCAACATCACAAGAGCCAGCTGCTAATGGCAAATCTGGAGCTACATTTTTAACAAGGCAAGTAACTGTAATAACTACAGCTAGAACAGAACGTACTTTCTTTAATATATGATCTAGTATAGCAGCCTCTACGTTTGCAGTGAAATGCTACATACAGATTATTAGAATATCATAGACCAAGAAAAACACTGACATCCTACAGAAAACTGGCTCATAAACAGCATCTTATCCTGAAAGTAGAGATGTTTGGCCATACTGGAAATCATGCTGGCCTGGAGAGAACAGTGAAGGACGGTACAATTTCCACAAGATGATGCAATGCAAAGGCAGACCTCCTCGCAGTGGATACTCGACATTGAAGATGCATTGACTATAAAAGCACACGGGGCAGGAGAATTGGCTAGAGAGAGAGAGAGACTTTCAGGTGTGCCATGGAAAGAGCGATGTTCTGTTAAGGGCTTGTTACCTGCTGATCCCTCTATGACCTCATTGGTCCCCTAAGCCAGGATTTGCATCCTGTCAGAGGTGACTTTTTTTGTTTGTTTTAAATTTAGGTCTTCTTAGAAAATTGGCTAAGCTGTTTACATTATTGTCGAAAGTTATAGGTTTGTTTCATACTCACTCATTCACTTTTTTTTTTCGTAGCATTTATCGGCAGTAAACTCCGATGGAAAGTTATGGTTGTTTGTCCACTCCTGGACTTTGGTCTTGATCCAGAACTTGAGTTTTAAGTGCACATCTTCCTTCGAAGTCGGCGTACAGCTGCCCAAGAGGCAGGGAAATAAAAAATGGTTGTACACGCAAAAATCAGGTCCAGGTGAAGGCCAAAAGTCCAAGCGGACGATTAACCGTGACCTTCCACTGGAATTCACAGCCGGTGTTCGATGAAAAAAAAAAAAAAGAGTGCACATCTGTTTTACGGACCTAGCTCATTTGTGTGTATAACTTTAAAACTTTGAAGGAAACACCTTTGATTAGTCACCTTCAATGACAGGCTTGTTAAGAGGACAGAGGGTCTTTATTCTACAGAAGGAAGCTCCGGAACCCACACAGGCAACTCTGGAACCCACACAGGCAACTCTGGAACCCACACAGGGAACTCTGGAACCCACACTCGGAACTCTAGAACCCACACAGGGAACTATGGAACCCACACAGGGAACTCTGGAACCCACACTCGGAACTCTGGAACCCACACAGGGAACTCTGGAACACACACAGGAAACTCTGGAACCCACACAGGGAACTCTAGAACCCACACAGGAAACTCTGGAACCCACACAGGGAACTCTGGAACCCACACAGGGAACTCTGGAACCCACACAGGGAACTCTGGAACACACACAGGGAACTCTGGAACACACACAGGGAACTCTGGAACCCACACAGGGAACTCTAGAACCCACACAGGGAACTCTGGAACCCACACAGGGAACTCTGGAACCCACACAGGAAACTCTGGAACCCACACAGGGAACTCTGGAACCCACACAGGGAACTCTGGAACACACACAGGGAACTCTGGAACCCACATAGGGAACTCTAGAACCCACACAGGGAACTCTGGAACCCACACAGGGAAATCTGGAACCCACACAAGGAACCCTGGAACCCACACTCGGAACTCTAGAACCCACACAGGGAACTCTGGAACCCACACAGGGAAATCTGGAACCCACACAGGGAAATCTGGAACCCACACAGGGAACTCTGGAACCCCCACAGGGAATTCATTTATTTCACAAGTGCATGTATTTCAGTGATCATTGGGGTTGATGATTGAGCTACAAAGTTCATGCTTTGTGCAACATCATTTCCTCTCTCTGGGTAGGAGATCGGACGCCCGTGTGCATTGTTGCGCGCGTAAAAAAAAATCCCTTGGCAGTTGGAAATCAAAAAGAGCAGCCTAACGGTGCTGCCGGGGCTAAAATTGATATTGAGAACCTGCACCTGGAGAGAGTGGGGAGTGGGTACAGTCTGTGGGACTTGAAGGAATGCAGGACAAGTAGCAAGTCAGATGACACCATCTAAGAACCATCCATGTGGAGACTCCTCACTGGTTGTTGAAGAGGGAAACCGAGTGGGGAGTGGGTACAGTCTGTGGGACTTGAAGGAATACAGGACAAGTAGCAAGTCAGATGACACCATCTAAGAACCATCCATGTGGAGACTCCTCACTGGTTGTTGAAGAGGGAAACAGAGCTGATATGGGCTTGTCCTTTTCTTTTTCTTCTTCATGTTCACCAGCTGTAAACTCTGGCGGAAAGTTCTGGTTGTTCATTCACTTTTGGACTGCAGTCCTGTTCCAGAACCTGAGTGTTGCGTGTGCATCAGTTTTACAGATGTGACTAATTTGTATGCAGACTGCGGGTTCCTTGCCTCTCAGGCAGATGCACTCCGACTTTAAAGGAAGCTCCCAATTAGTCGACTTTTACAACATGCTTTTGGGTAGGCAGTGGGTCTATTCTTGTTTTCCCTATAATAGGGCCCCGGAACCCACACAGAGATTGGGTTTGTCTTGAATGCTGTGATGTCAGATCTTTATCCGGATGAACTCAGATGAAAAAATTTTTTAATCCAGTCTCATTATGTTCTCATATAATCTATCCAGTCTCATTATGTTATCATATAATCTAACCAGTCTCATTATTTCCTTATATAATTTATCCAGTTTCATTTTTTTTTTCTCATAAAATTTATCTTGTATCATAATTTTCCCATTGTTTCTTAATTTTAGTGATGACGAAGCATCAAGTGTTACATCCGGCTCAGGTCCCAGAACTACCCACTACTCCCCTCACCAGTTTTCCCAAGCAGACATGACACAGATGATGACCTTGGGCCCTGCCCTACTTATACCAATCACTAATGAGCTGGGTGAAGTCAAAAACTCATCCCAGAAAGTCCATGATATTTTAATCAAGCTGGTGGAGGAGTTTGAAGAACACAAGGTGGTGTTATCTTTGTTGTTTACTTTATCAAAATCTTGTGTGTTCACTCCTTACCTTTTTCTTCTTCTGATTTCTATCCCCCACGGGGCTTAGGCCCTACCCAGCTCATGCCAAGTCGTTCTATTATTCCTTCGCTATTGCATGCCGCTGTCCCCATGTCCTGCCCATCTTTTTAACTTCACTCTCTAGCTCCGTTCTCCGTGTATTTTTTTTTATCTTCCTTTATTTCTACGCCCCTGTGGGTTCCAGTGCAAAGACATTCCAGTTACATGGTTCAACACCTACATCTTTTCTTCACCTCTTGGTCCGCTGGAACTTGTTTGGTTCTCTCCCAAAACTATATTGGTGATTCTATATACCATTAAATTCCCTATGTTATGTGCAGGCACCAGTTAATGAAGGTTTGTAGTTTTTTTTTTAAGTAATTGCATTAGTTGTTCTCCATGTTTCTGCTCCATATAGCAGTACTGATTTGACATTAGAATTAAAAATTGTAAGTTTAGTATTGGTTTTATTTTATTTTGACCTCCACAAATTTCCTGTTGCTATGAAAGCTTCTCTTCTCTTGTCTTTTGTTAATATCTCTGTCAGTTCCCCCGTCTTTATCTACATTACCCAGATAGGTGTACAACTTATAGAGTGGGATACCATTAACAGAAACACTCCCAGAATTGGGCATGTAGGCATTTAACTTTCTGCCCTTCTAATCTTCGTCCTTTCATACGTAATTTCATTTGTACGTCTGTTAACAGGCAAGAGTAAACATCGGCAGCTATGTAATAAATACAAGCACTGGCATGTGCTCACATTACACCTACATTTCTATCCACAGTAAACCATAGTAATCGTAATAAATGTAGGGGCAAATGTATGTTATTTCTGTGGATACAAGCCCAGCTAAATGTCTGTGTTACATCAGTCACTCAATGGTAAAGGACACTGAAAAGGACACCCAAGCACTAATGGATGGAATCTTTGGATTGACAGTGGGGATGTTCTGTCAACAAACTTAATTATTTGAACAAAGAAAACACAAATAATAGAATACACAAATAATAGAATGCACAATTTATTGCTTGGCATATTTTGCTGTATCTTAAAGGGTGCATACTACGGTAAGTAAAGTGCCCTTTTACAGGCCTTCAGGCATATAGGGCTAGACCATTTATTTTATTGACCAGTCAGCACTCGGTGGATGATGTGGTCAACATAACACCGTGGCCACCTTTGCTTCCCAGGACTTTACCTGGTATTCTTTTAAGGTTGGATAGTCCTGGGAGCCAAAAATCATTTTTGAAAAAAAAAAAAAGTCAGGCTCCATCAGGACTTGAACCCATGACCTTCGGATCCGCAGGCTACATCATGGCGGTTCCCAGTCTATTACAATAACTGTTGGTTAAAATGATGAGACACAGCAAAATAACCTGTGCAATCTAATGTTTGGGTCTTCTTTGTCTGAATTCACGTCAGGGAAACATTTCTTTAACATAATTATATTTTTTTCTTTTCCTGCAGTCGCAAATCCAGCTTGAGGTGTCAGTGTTACGCTCACAGCTGGAGGATGAGAAGTACCGAGCAGAACATCTAGAGGAGCAGTTGAATGACCTCACTGAGCTACACCAGCACGAGATGCAGAACCTGAAGCAGGACCTCACCTCCATGGAGGAGAAGATTGATTACAGGCTGGATGAAAGGACAACCGACCTGAGCGATCTGATGGACAGTGTTTCAGCTAGAGTGAGTATAAGTTTTATGATTTGGTGTTTATAAATGGTTGTCATAAAGCTGACACTGTCCCCCTGTGCGTTCCGGGGCTTTCCATTGTGGGGAAACTTAGAAAAGACCACCGCATGTTATGATAATTGAGTAATTGGGGACATACTTTGAAGTTGTAGTGCATCTGCCTGGGAGGCCAGGAACCAAGGGTCTGCATACAAATGAGTCAGATCTGTAAAACAGATGTGCACATTGCACTAAGTTTCTGAAACAAGACTAAAATCCAGAGGTGGAGATACAACCAGAACGTTCTGCCGGAGTTTACAGCCGGTGAGCACGAAGAAGAAGGAAGTTGCTGCTGTGGATGTAAATGTTAGACATTCATACTTCTCATTCTTTATGTTCACCAGCAGGAAGTCCAGGGTTCAGGCCCCAATGAAGGCTGGGATTTTTTCACATGGATTTCTAGTAATTTCCCCTGCTCTCCGGGTAGTAAGATCGGACACCTGTGTGTAGCCTGTCCGTGCAAAATTTGGAGTTAAAAGTCTACCCAAAAGTATTTCAGGATCCTTGCCGGTGCTACAGAGTTCGTTTACTGCACTGAGATTCTTTGGACTCGGGCTTGAGTTGGAAGCAGAATAGAGCACTTATCGGTTACTACCCTTTTACATGATGTTGATCCGTTGTTGAAACCAAGCTGAACTAAAACTTTTTTATACTATAGGAAATTTAGCAATCTTTTTAGCTAATGCCAGTTAACTTTTTTGGTCCTAGAAGGTTTAGCATCAGAGGCCCAAGAGTAGTAAAAAGTGATGTAAAACAGATGTGCATGCAACACTCAGGTTCTAGATGGGTGCATCTTATGTTCATTGTGCGTCTAGGTTGATTGACAACTGTTCTTCATTTCAGATCTCTAGAGTAGAACAGCAACAGCAGCAGCAACAGATCCTGTCCATGGAGATGGTAGAGAACGCCACTTTCCGCACAATCATCTCTAAACTGATTAATGTGGTGCTAGCACTCCTTGCCGTCGTCCTTGTGTTTGTCAGCACTGGGGCTAGATTCTTGTCTCCTTTTGTAAATTCTACGTAAGTAATTTATTGTGAATTTATATGATTATGAAATACTAAACTAAAATTTTTTAATTCTACTGTCAAATCAGTACTTTTGTATGGGGCGGAAACATGGAGAACAACTAAGGCAAGTACTAATAAATTACAGACATTCATTAACTGGTGCCTGCGCAGAATAGAGGGAATTAAATGAATAACTAATGTAGACCTTTTGGAGAGAACTAAACAGGCTCCAGTGGAACAAGAAGTGAGGAAAAGATGCTGCCGCTGGATTGGACACACACTGAGAAAACAGGAGAACAGCATAAACAGAATGTCTTTGCATTGGAACCCACAGGGGCATAGGAATAAAGGAAGTCCAAAAACACATGGAGAAGAGAGCTGGAGAATGAAGTTAGAAAGATGGGGAGAGCTCCATGCAATGGTGAAGGATAGAACGACTTGGCGTGAGTTGGTTGAGTGCCTATGCAGAAGAAGATATGGTGTTCCCTAGCTAAATATCTCTATTTAGTGATTCTGCGGAAGTAATTTTTTGTATGTCTGTATTATTATTTTCCCTGTATGGGGGGGGGGGGGGGGGGGGCAAATTTTCGGGAAAACAAAAATAGACCCACAGCGTTCCAGATGAGCATGTCGTAATAGTTGAGGGTGGGTCCTTTGAAGTTGGAGTGCACGGGAGTATACGCATGGTGATCGCAAAGAAGAAGGAATCCAAATGTAGCTGGCTTTTGTGTGTGTGTGATCATCATCATCATCATCATAAACCACTTCTGCCGTTAAGCGCCGTGGGGAGGAATAATTTGTGATCCAGTGCACGTTGACTGCCACTGGCTATAGTCATGCGGTGAAGGCGTAGAGTGTCTTTAATGTTGTCGATCCATGTTTTCCGCGGCCGTCCTCTTGCTCTTGTAGCTGATCTTCTGAGATGTAGTGCTTGTGATGGTATTTGATCTTGCTGCATTCTAACGAGCTGGCCAAACCACTTGATCTGCTGTTTCTCGATGAATCTAGTACAAGGTTTGGTTCCCACAGTTTGCCTGATAGTTTCATTATTCACTCGATCTCGGATGGTTAGGTTGGCTGCTTTTCTCAGGCACCTCATCTCGCAGGTGGTGATTTTGCGGTAATGGGCTTTAGATAGTGTCCATGTTTGGCACTGGTAGCTTAATGTTGGAATGACACGGTGTGTGTGTGTTAAATGAAATTTGCTTTGAGGTTGACCCAGCCTTAAATGGGTACTAGGTAAAGACCTGAAAAGTAAAGACAGCTGGCGGTATAATGATCAGACCACCCACCATTGCTGATTGGTCTACAAAATGTACACCAAGCCCTATATGCCCAGTACAACTAAAGGTGTGGAAAATGCTCTGTTAGTTTACTTACTGTACATCAGTACTCCATCATTATGTGAAACTTTACCATATTTTGTCTTTCAGGTCACGACTAGTGGTATCGGTGCTGACAGTTCTAGTTTCATGGTTTGCCTATCGCAACTTCCCTAACCTACAGGAGTCGCTTCTTTCTATAGGAGACTTGGTATCATGGCCCTGGAGCTGATATTGGCTTTTAGTTTATTGTACATAAATTTGTCGTTGTCTTCTGCAAAGTGTCGCCATGACAGTTGTGCTGTATCAGCTACAAGGACCATAGCAGTATTGTTGTCATGTTTTTATGACATTGTCTAATTATTTACAAAGAGAAAAATACTTTTGCTAGGGTGATTTAATTTCTTCACAAGCTAGGAATTCTTGATTGTAATGGGTAAACTTGTGTGTGTTTCGTTTAATTTGACTTGATTATAATCATTGTTTGGTTTCTTGATCGACGGCTGCTGTAATTCTGTAAAACTAGTTTAGGAGTGGGGGGGGGGAGGGAGTGGAATATGGTGTCCTTAAGTAGGGTGAGATGTACCTGGTACCTGTGTCGATAGAAGGATGTGGTTTGTAAAGCTTCTGCTTCATCTGCCCCGGGCCCACGAGGGGACGTTTTGAATTTTAACTTTTTTAATCATCATAGTGGTTGTTTCAGAGTTGGGGGGGGGGGGGGGGGGGGGGGGGTGTGGATGTTGAAGCTATATCTTTCTTCTTCTTACATCAGCTGTGATCTCATTGATGGAAAGTTCTGGTTGTTTTGGCCCAACACATCCAGTTTCAGCAAGTCCCTAATTAGTTGTCCTTTACAATATGCTTGCTACGGGGCAATGGGTCTATTTTCCCCCCGCAAAAAAATGGGGCTCCGGAACCCACACTGAACAGTCTGAAACGTTTATCTGGCTGTTCTTTTTTTGTTTGTTTTAGAGCATTTAAATAAAAAGTAATATTTCCATTTGTTTCCTATGCCCATCTCTTCAACCAGTTTTTCATTGTGCTGTGTTTGTTTGTGTGCATGTCAGTGTACATAAAATGTCAGGCATTATTTTTAGTGGCTTAGAGGTCAGCAATCAGTGAAGAAAAATAGCATTACAAAATGCTGCTCCTCTTTGGTGCATGACAAAAGTGGGGCAGCCATCTTTAAAGTGGCATTATGATATCACCCTATTGGCTTGCACCATGATGTCACAGGCTTAATACATTCATGAGATCCTTCACAATAGTATTTTTTTTCCTTCACATTTACCAGCTGTAAACTCCAGCAGGAAGTTCTGATTGTTCATCCAGTACTGAACTTTAGTCTTGTTCTAGAACCTTAGTGTTGCATGCACACCCATTTTACAGATCTGACTTTTTTGTGTGCAGGCTATTTGTTCCTTGCCTCTCAGGCAGATGCACTTTGACTTTGAAGAAAGCCCCCAATTTGTTGACTCTCACGGCATGCTTGTTGGCTAGGCAGTGAGCCTGTTCTTGTCCTCCCCCACAGTGAGGCCTGGAACCTATAAGAAGATAACAGCACTATTGTCAGGTGACAAGACAATGACATGGTTATTGTAATTTCAATCACATTTTCAAGGATTTCATTTAAAGCTGCCCCGTAAAAAAGACATTTTATGTGTTTAATAGACTAGAAATGATTCCCGGTGATGGTTCGTTATGAGCCAGATTTCTCTCCACTGTCATCCGCTGGCATGTTTACACAGCTCAAAATAGGTACCAGGAAATGTCCTGGAAAGTGAAGATGGCCTGCAGGATATTGACTGCGCCCACTTCTCAAGTGCCGAGTGGTGTAAAATAATGGGGTTAGCACCATGTATCCAACACTAATGGGATGAAAACAGCTCATTTGCTCATGATTATTGTTTCTGAATTTTTATTATTAAAGCTGTTTATGTGTTCAATTATGTAAGTGCAGTGGTACCTCAGTATACGTCCGCTTTCTAATAAGTTCAACTTGGTGTTGTGTCCTGTTTGGACGTGACAAATGTTGCTTGGTTTAGGACCTTTGATTCGAATACGACTCATGTGCTAGACATATTTGGACAGATTTTTAGTAAAAGTCGAACCTGTTTAGCCTCAACCAGGTCACGATAGAGAAAAGAGACAAGAAAAAAGCGAATTGCAAAAAAAAAAAAACATTATAAAAAAAATCAGATTGCTGAAGTTTTATTGGAAAGAGACTCTCCTTGCAGACAATAACGTCTCTTCTTTCTCTTCCCTTCAGAACACTATCCAAGTCTTCTACTTCTTCTTTTGTTCGCTTAAAATCAATTATCTGTATCTGCAATGCTGTCTCTAATATGAACTTCACTGTCTTTTGTAATTCACTCAGTGGCCCGTAAAGTTTGGCTTCAACTAATATCTCTCTTGGCCAGTAGTTTTGCCTGGAAGTGCTGAATTTGGGACAGTCTTGGAGGATGTGATCTATTGTCTCAGGTGCCAGTCCACATGTGCACATGGCTGATTCGCCAATCCTAAATTTTGTCTGCATGTGACTATCCTAATAAGTGCTTGGCTCTTCTCAGCGAGCTCAAGTGAGGTTAAATTTCCTTTATTTCAGCTAATCGATTTTATATTTATGTATTTGAGTATTAGTAAATTATTTCAGACAATCCCATCAACGTATATTATGCCAATAACAATAGGATTTTTTTTCTTGGGTGACAGTGTATTAATTCTTCCTTCATTTCTTATAAGGAAATGTTTTTTGTATGTGTTCTGTTTGGTATAAGTATCTGGAAGGGATTAAGCATGTATACCGATGTACCACTGTATATGAAATTCTTTTCAGTTTATCTTGTTTTATTTTTTTCATGACAACAGAATAAGCAAACGTTTTCTGAACATGTGTCTGTCTCTTGTCTACAGTTCAGTCTGTCTGCCTTTTGTCTACAATTCAGACTGTTTGTCTTTACTGTCTGTATTTACCACTTGGTAATTTTTTTTTTTTTTTTTTGGTTCGGAGTTCCGACTGCAGAGATGATATTATTATTTATTTGCCTGGTAAATCATAAACAAACATCAGTCAACAAAGACATTTATATTCTGAATATAAATATAAAAAACACTGATTTCAGGGTTTGCATTTATCATTATTCATAATTTTATTTCACCTTCTCTATTTATATTGTAGGAAAGTTAATTTTATCACAAATAGCTCTTTAGTGACAATCTTAAGTTCATTTACAGATTAAATCCATTTTGCATCTTCCATTGAATTATTGTGAATCAAGCAATCTCTCTTTCTCTAGCCACTTCTCCAGCTCTCGTACTGGTTAGGTTAGTTGTGTATCCTTTACAGGACGTTGCAGAACCAACCCTCAGCAGCCTCTGGCTGTTGTGTGGTTTCTCTGGGCAAATTTACGTCCAGTAGTTTGCTGTTGCTTTCTGGGCGGGCGGCCCCCTGATACCACTGTCGAAACCATCGCAAGGCGAATGGCCCACAGCTGGGATCGACCCTGGCACACTTTACAAAGTGTTGGCATCGACTTAGCCAGAGCCGGCCCTCGTACCGGACAAGGGAGATATTCTAAAGACCATATATGAACCCTTTTCGCAGAAGACACAGGATTAGATGAAATAACATGGGCAAGAATGTGTGAACGAGGAATTAAGTGTGTATCTGGCAAGGAGGAACGGATGAGAGGAAGAGATCGTGGTGTGTATAATCAGTGTTCTACGGGAACAGTTAGTATCAACACCTTACGTCATTTTCTGCCGGAGATGGAGCATCTATGAGTATGCCCGGTGTGCTATCATGTCGATTCTTAAATCAGTAGTCAGTAAACCAGACCACTTTGCTTTCAGAGCCAATGCCTCTTCAGTGTCCTGTTTTCACCTTCGTAGAGGTCGGTGTCTGCCTCATAGACATCTTCATTACTAGTTTATCTATCCAGGATGTTCTCATCATGTGGGACTAAACCACCCACTGCCTCCTAATTAGCATATCATAAAAGGTGACTTATTAGGGTTTTGCTAAAGATGTATTGGGCCAAAAGGCACATATATCGCAACCTAGCTGTAAACCACAATACAGCATGCCAACTGCACTTTTAAGGGTGAGCAAAGAAGAAGAATGTTTAATATCATTTCTCTCAGAGTGACTGTGCATTTGTTGCCACTGATGTGTCCTGTCATCATGATATATTTCAATTCCTTTCTTCTCATCATATGATCAGTGTACACTGTCCTTCACATACCATCATCATCATCTTGTTGTGCCATTTTACGCTTGTAGTCTGTTCCTCCATCCCATTCTTTCCCGTGCTGTCCTTTCAGTATCGTAGACGAGAATCCTTGCATTTGTTTCTCTGGGATGTCCTCCTGTCCTCAGTTGTTTCCTATTTCAGTGCCTGTTTGGTGATCCTCTGCTTGCTTCTTCTCATGGTGTGACCACTACATTACCATCTTCTTTGTCTTATCGCTGTTGATGCCAGCAGTTGTCAGAATATTTGTTTTCTTTCATCAGCTATTTTCTGTTTATTTTCATTTTGTTTCTATTCAGACTTCTTCTTCGTCATCATCCATCTGAGTGACGTAAATGTGTTGTGTGTGTTTACAGGATAGCTGACTTTCTTGGCAAATGTTATTTACTCTGGCTGTTTGAATTGCAGAATAAATTTTTTTGTAGGTTCACATTTTAAACTTTCAGAATTCATCTGAAGTTTCATTTTTAAATTCTCTCGTATAAGAATTTCAATTCTTCTCACATTTCAAAAACTTTCTGTATCAGCGCAGACATGGATAAATGTTACTAGTTTTTGTTGTTGTTGTTTATATTGGACTACAAAGGTTGTTTTTTTTTACACCTATGTTAAACTTTTTTTTTAATGTAATGTTATATGATATGTTAGCAAAAACATGTTTGAATGTTAGATTTCTCTTCATTTTGATAATTTCTTATAATTAGTATTCAAAGTTCACAGTTGTCAATACACATCACAAGAAAATAACAAATACTGCATATTTTTAACATATTTTTGTAAACGCTAGTGAATACAAATAATTATTGTTTGTTATTGAGATATGTTTATTTATAACAATGTGTTTTCAGATATTGGTTAAGGTGTTGTGACAACTGGAAAGATTCATTGAAAGATAGAGGGAGATTGACAGTGGGAGAAAATGTTTGATAGCTTTTGGAAATGGCACTGTGGAGCAGCTGCACATGAAGTTATACATGTGGATAAGCAAGATAGTCTTAAAGTCCATGCCGTGAAACGTTGGTATTCGTGTCTATCCACAACCTTCTGTCTCCTCTACTTTCTGTCAGTTCTGACACAGATGATCTTCCATACCTTGTTAGTCCATGCGGACAAGCATGATAGTCTTATAGTCCATGCCATGAGGCGTTGGTAGTCATGTCTATCCACAACCTTCTGTCTCATGTGCTTTCAGTCAGTTCTGACACAGACGATCTTCCATATGTTGTTAGTTATGTCTTCTAT
Organism: Candidula unifasciata; assembly: GCA_905116865.2. Classification (NCBI taxonomy): domain Eukaryota; kingdom Metazoa; phylum Mollusca; class Gastropoda; order Stylommatophora; family Geomitridae; genus Candidula; species Candidula unifasciata. Next base: position 176,254 of record CAJHNH020006968.1, on the reverse strand, counting down.
CCACAGCCTTCTGTCTCACTTGCTTTTAGTCATTTCTGACACTGATGATCTTCCGTGACACGGTGTTCAACAATCTTCTCTCTCTGCCTCATTTCCCCTCCAGATTTCCTATTGTCACGATGTACTCTAGTTTCTCCTCCTAATGACATGACCAAAGAATGTAGTCTCCTTCTGGCATGGGCCGTAGATTGTCTCCTTCTGGCATGGGCCGTAGATTGTCTCCTTCTGGCATGGGCCGTAGATTGTCTCCTTCTGGCATGGGCCGTAGATTGTCTCCTTCTGGCATGGGCCATAGATTGTCTCCTTCTGGCATGGGCCGTAGATTGTCTCCTTCTGGCATGGGCCGTCAATTCTCTTTGTGAGTCAGTTTCTTTCAAGATATCTTCATGCCTCTTTGTCCAAGGTATTCAAATCATTTCTCTATAAAACCACATCTCCTTTGCTTCCAAATAACTTTTCACTAATTGTCCAGCTGTCCATGATTCTCTTCCATGTGATCACCCATACCATTTAGCAGAATGCTTGATGATGATCATAAGGATTATTAAACAAGTCACAGATAGCACCGATTGTTTTATTCTTGAAGACTCTCTTTTTCTGTGCCAGGCTCTTTCACATGCAGTTCTGTATTATTTTTTGTTTTTGTTTGTTTTGAAAGGAAATTCTCTTGCCTTTTATTTGGCAAACACATCTTGCTTTTATGTTTGACATTATTTATTTGGCATAGCCTTTAACGCTTTCGGTACCTAAATGTTCTACAACAGAAGTTTAAGGATGATAATAGCCACTATTTAAAAATAATTAGGTGTGTATTAGGTTCATGGAAACTAAATGCACAGTGGTGATTATGACTTAAGGCAGCCAGATTTCTCAAGTGGGATGTGACTAAATGTTAAAATAAAAGGAGATCACAGTACACGTTCTTGGGACTTGAAGTATCTCGGTATGACTAGTGAAAGGTGTTAAGAGCAAACAGTGTCCATATTTAAAGAGACTGACGCAGCTGTGAGTAAGCATAGGATCTGGACAACTTTCTACCTGTAGTGATGCAGCCAGGAGGGGATCTGGCCAATACTCAGTGCTTAGAGGTCAGGCAAGACGGACATATAATCAGAATGCTGCTGGCAGCAATGGTATTAGAACTCTGCGCTGGCTGCTGAAGAAAAGGACAGAACATGTATGGGAATGCCCCAAGTGCTGTGATGCCAGTTCTTGAATCAACTTAGCTCAGAAAACAGGCAAACAAGACATCCCTCTCCTTGGTCATGTATCTTTATATATTTTGACAAAAATAAAGTGAAGATAAATCAGTTTTCAACACATTTATTAGTGACCTAAATTCGTATGTGACCTGTGTAAAATGGTGATTTATTTTCTGGGATTTTGCACGGGTAACTGTTTTGTTTTTTTTCATAATGACATGACACAGCTGACCCTGCTTGTGTTACTGCTGCTAAACTTGTTCATTTTTTTGTTTTCAACCCACAGGCCAGTCAGCTGACAAGATAAATATCTGTAATAAAATGTGTAATGAATAATATGGTGTCTAATTTAATTTTTTGTTAAACTTGAAAGATTCTGTTGTGTGGAATCTTCAGATTTATGATATGTTTGTAGTGAGTCATTTTCTCCTTATTAATTAATGTTCTGATTTAGAAATGAGGTTAAAAGCTAAAGATAAATTATATGTCTGAATATGGTTGAATGATATCGAGTATGAAATATTATGAATAACTCGAGGCAAATGTGCAAGTTTGCTGAAGCGTGCTATAAAAGAAAAGGCATGAACCATGTGTGGAACGTTTGAGAACTCAAGAGGGAGAGAAGTTGTGGCGGTGATGGTTTGAATCCATGGTAAGATTTTGGATATTTTTCTACTGGGGGCAAACATACAATCCTAACCTGCTAACTCTGTGGCGGCAGCAGCACTAGTGCCCTAAATTTTCAGGCTCAAAGAGCCCTTACCTACACTGCAAAAGTGGTTAATACAGACAGGCAGCAGTGGCAGTTTGATAAGATTGTTTGAGATCTGACAAGAAGAGATCATCTGACAAGAATGCCCTGATATCAGCTGCCACAGAGAGCTGCTTTAAAGAAGTATGTTCCTTCTAAGTTGGAATGCATTTGCCTGGGAGAATGAGAAACTAGCAGCCTGCATACAAATAAGCCATATATGTCTAATGGATGTGCATGCAAAACTCAAATTCTGGAACAAGACACAGGTCCAGAAGTGGGTGAACAACATGAATTTTCCATCAGATTTTACCACATGTGAACAAACACACACAAAACACAACATAAAGTAATACAAAATAAGCAGAAGAAGAATGAAGTATAGTGAGCACAGATCAAGAGAAAGACTCTGCTAAATGTGGAACAACAGCATCAAGAACAGCCTTGAAGAAATGAAGAGCAACTGATCCAATGCATTAATAAGAGCACATGGATCTTTCCCCACAACTTCGCCGGTGGAGGAAAAGCAGATGAAATAGTAAGGGAGCTTTTTTGGCAGTATTTTCTGCACAGTGGATAATGAGAAAATGAGCATGATGTTTTCGTAATAACAGCATATATAACTAACTGAAAGAAATGCTTATATTGAATATATTCTGTCAAAACTATAGAACTATATTGCTGTATAGTAGCGAATTGTGGATTGTGAAAGCACAAATTAGAAATGAACTTGGGGGCGACGATGATGTGATTCTTCAGACGAATGTTAAGATCCCTTGAACTGCCAGTATAACTAACGAGGATTGCTTGAAGGAAGCTAAAGAAAGCAGATCAAATATACAGCTATAAGGAATAGATAAGCATTATTCTTTGATCATATGATGAGGGAGAGGCTTAGGAGAATATTGTAACAACGGGGAAGATCAACAGTAGAAGAGGGAGAGGCAGACCGAGAGTGATGATGGTGGCATCAAAGGATATCATCAGTAGAACTGATCTAGAGGACAATAGACCGAGATCTATGGTTATGCCTGAACGCTTAGGCAGCTCACATGATGATGTCGCTTAATGCTGCAAGAATAATTCCAGTGTGTCGTGGACTTTTATATTTTAATTTCATCAATTCATCAATCTCTATTATAGATTGTTTTTGTTTCCATAAAATAGTACCCATTGTAACCTTCATGATTTCTCTCAAGTAGGTTCTGTCTTGATAAACTCTAAGCTAACAATGAATTCACAAATGAAGGATTTAGCAAAAGCCTTCTTTGAAGAACTAAACCAGATATCTAAATTTTCCATCCGAATTACGCACCATGGAAAGTTCCTGCGAAGTCCTTAAGTTCTTCTTCTTCTTCTTTGCGTTTACCAGATGTAAACTCTGGCGGAAAGTTCTGGTTTTTATCCACTTCTGGGCTGCAGTCCTGTTCCAGAACCTGTGTTGCGTGTGCATCCGTTTTACAGGTCTGACACTGTGTGCAGACTGCTTGTTCCTTGCATCTCAGGCAGATGCACTGTGACTTTGAAGGACGCTCCCAATTATTCGACTCTTACGACATGCTTTTGGCTGGGCAGTGGGTCTGTTCTTGTTCATAACAGGGCCCCAAGACCCACACGGGGAAGTTCTTGAGTTGAAACATCTTATTTAACTTTGTTAAAAATAATGAGCACTATTGAGATGGATGTACATTTCTGTAAGGCTATTCTTTATACCATCACTACATATTTTCTGAGGTCATTACAAAAAAAAAAACCTAGATGCACAGTTGTAGTCACTATGAAAGCCAGTTTTTTTTTGGTATGCTGTAATAAATAAAGAAAATAAGAGAATACATTTGAGGATGGGAAAGAAAGAGTCATGCAGCAAATATTTCTCAATACCATGGATGGAATCCAGTTCCTCACCTTTGGCCTCTCTCAGTAATGTTCACCTTAGGGTGTCTCTTGAGCGTCCTCGTTTCCACAATTCATCTGTCAATTACTCGAGGCTCTAATTTCACTGCGAATGGGTCTCGCCATTATTGTTCCACTCCTGTCCTAGCGGAAATCAGATAACATTTCCTAGTCTGCCCCTTATGAAAACTAGTGAAAAAAATGTGTTCCAGTTCTTGAAGCTCGCACAGGCAATCCATTTGTTTCCCATTTCAGTCTTGTTAGTGATTCTCTGTCTGCTTCTCTTCGTGATGTGCTCAATATATTGCCATCTTTTTTTTTCTTCAAAAACTTGTCACAAGTAGCTGTTCACACATTTCTCTTATTTCTTTGCATCTCAGATCAACCCGACCTGAAAATGGATACCAGAAAATTTTATGAAAGGTAAAGATGTGACACTGACATCATCCCTCATCAAGTGTCTTCTTCTTCTCTTCCACCTTGTACCTCAGCAAAGTGTCGGGGTGAGATGTAATGTTCGTTGATGGGCTCTGTCAAGATCACTATTAAGACTGATGTTTATTTCTGTAATGCTGTTCTTAATGCCATCACTCCATATTTTCCGAGGTCTTCCACTCGCTTTGCACACGTTGCAACGTTTCAGTGTGGCTCGCTGTGGCGGATAGTACCAGGGCATTCTTGTGAGATGTCCAAACCACTTCAATTGTTGTTCTTTTATGACCTGTCAGACTGGCTTTATTCCTAGCTTTCGTCTGATTTCGTGATTGTGTATTCTGACTTTCCTTGAAACTCCTGCAGCTCTTCTAAGGCATTTCATCTCTGTTGTCACAATTTTATGTTCATTGGATGATGTGAGTTTGCACGTTTGGCACTGACAGCATAGTGTTGGCTAAAAAAAATAGATATGATAAGATTCACTTTAGTACTCCGGTGTATCTGCTTGTGTATCAACAGGGGAGATAGTTACCTCATTACTTGATTAGCTTTGGCATATCTTGAGCTAATTTCTCTTTCCGGTTTTCCATCGGATGTGAAAATCGCTGCCAAATACTTGAATTCCCTTGTTTGTCTTAAGGCGTTGTGTTTTTTTAATTTAATTTCTAAACTGTCTTTCTGTCTTCCTATCACCATTGTCTTAGTAGTGTTCATTCTCATATTTCTCTACTTTGTTATTAATTTAATTTAGGTGTTTCTGTAGGCATTCCGTACTTTCTGCTCTGAGTACCTGGTCATCGGCGAATAGTAATTCTGTAATATCTTCTTCATGATTAAAGTTCATTTCATTACAGATAGTATCCATGTATGCGATAAAAGTTCTGGACAATCCTGCCTTATATCTTATGCATTTACTACGTAGTATAGTCTTTTGCAAATAATCATGAGATCATTGCTAATTCCATTTTCCCCCATACATTTCCCACAACATATTCCTGTCGACTCTATCGAAGGCTTTTTCCTGGTCTATGAAAGTCAACACGTGGCAGAGCGACTAGATGCTAACAGCAGATCGGAAGGTCGTGGGTTCGCTTCCTGGCAGAGCCGGACTTTTTCAAAATGACCTTCGCTCCCAGGTCGACTCAGCCTTGAGTGGGTACTGGATGCAGTTCCGGGAAGTAAAGGCGGTCGGCGTGATGCTGACCACATCACCAATCTTGTACCGATTGGTCTATAAAATATAGGTCTAGCCCTATATGCCCTATACGCCTGAAGGCGTGGACAAAGGATCCTTTACTTACTTTGAATGTCAACAAACAGGTCTTATCATGTTCTATTGCTCTCCCTGTATGCTGTCTCAATATATAAATGGCATCTGTGTGACTTTTATTGCGTCAAAAGCCCATCTGTGCTTCTGAAAGTCGATAATCTATCATTTGTCTTAACCTTCTTTCGATGATCTTAGCATACATTTCCCAAGTGTGACTGAGAAGCGACATTCCTCTGTATTTAGTACAGTCCCTCTTACTCCCTTTATTTTTCCATATCTGAACGATGACAGCGGTTGGCAGTCTGATGGTGTTTATTGGTGTTCGCATGCCACCTGAAATGTTATCTTTAACCACGTTGCTCCCGCTTCTCGTGCTGCCTTGATGGCCTCACCAGGTAGATCATCAATGCCTGTCGCCTTTAGTCTAGGGGCGGTATGAATGAAATATTCTACTTCATCGAAAACAGTGACTTTACTGTGTTTTAAAAATGTATGTTAATATCCTGTGGCAGATAGCTTTATGGATGCTCTAATAGGTTAAAGGGGTGGTGATCCCAGGGGAGGAGTTATTCTAATTGGGGGGAGGGGAGGAAGTACGCCTCTATTAGAAGGGGCCAAGCTTAAAATAAAATTACCTTGAAAAATTACGTTGATCCAGCCTTGAGTGGGTACCAGGTACAGTCCTGAGAAGTAAAGGCGACCGGCGTGATGCTGACCACATCACCCACCGAGTGCCGTTTAGTCAATAAAATATAGGTCTAGCCCTATATACCCAAAAGGGGTGAAAGGCGTGGATAAGGATCCTTTACTTGAGTTTCCTGTCCCCCCCCCCCCCCCCCCCCCCCCCATTAGAGAAAAGGACGCTTGAGGAGAAAAAAAGAATCCCCTTTGAAAATGTGGAGGACCCCCCCCCCCCCCCTGCCCCCTGGTGAAAGTGGAGTCCGTCGGGGAAGGGGGGGGACGAGCCCTCCCGGGGAGGGATGGTGGGGGGGGGGGAGAGTTCTCCCAGGGGAAGAGGGGAGAGGACAGAGTCCCCGGGGAAGGTGGAGGGGAGGGAGGATCAGTCCTCCCTGAGGGAAAGGCGAAGGGAAGGAGGATCAGTCCTCCCTGAGGGAAAGGCGAAGGGAAGGAGGATCAGTCCTCCCTGAGGGAAAGGCGAAGGTAAGGAGAATCAGAGTTATCCCTGAGGGAAAGGCGAAGGAATTGTTGGAAAAAAAGTTGTTTCTCTGAGGAAGTGGGAGAGGGTTACCCAATTCCAGTTCCTTTTAAGAACAAATTACAAGTTTAACCTTCTGTTAGCTAGCTGAAGCTGATAACAGTCCCCGATTATATTTGTCTGGTTTATTTGCGCAACTTTCGTGACTAAGGTTCTGGTAATTGTGCCGTCTCTGGGCCTAATCCATTCTGCCTTCATGTCAGACTGCTCGTTCCTAGCGTTATTGTGAACTGTGTTCTCCTTGGTTTCAGCTCCTTCTTATGTATCCAGACGTATCTCATAGAAGAGCGAGCTTTCCATATCCGTACAACGTCACTTTGGACCATCATTTATAGTTTTAAAATTATGAGTATTTTACTTTGCCAAAAAGCACTGAAAACAGTTTTTTAGTTTGGATAGATCCGAAATGTGAAAATATTCCGCGTGGGACCATAGTGGTCTTATGTTTGTCTTGTGTAATAAGATCGGGTTATGCATTTAAAAATGATGTGTATATGATGGTAGGTGAAGTCTCCGTCGTTTGTCGTAGTTCAGTCCGATTGTGTCGGTTTAGGTTGGTGGATAGGCTCCGGTGTACGTAAATACCAGATCTCTCGAAGACCCAGCTTACGCTTTGAAATGCTAATGTACGGATTGTTGTAGCTTGTAAGGTACCGAACTCAAGTGCTCTCTGGGGGTTGGGGGTGTGGGATTGTACTCAAAGTGCATCCGGAAGAGGTAGGGAAGGGGGGGGGGAAGAGGGCGGGGAACGATTCAGTCATTCCTCTTCGTTGCCGTCTTGCTGGATTCTAGCGTTGCCTTTAGCCAGGATTATGCGCATCACGTCACCAGCTTTTGCCATAACACCATGGGGGGGGGGGGGAGGTGGAATTGGTGGTTAGGTGCTCTGGTCCTGTCACAATCGATCCATTTGTCTTCCCTATTTGCTGTCAGTCTTATCCTGTTTTGATACGTTTATGCTGGGGTGGTTCTGCAACGTCATGTAAAGGATACACAGCTTTCATCTTCTTCTTCTTCCCTTCCTCTTTTACCGCTGTGGGTGTCGAGGGAGCTATAAGGTTCTGTTTCTGGCTCTTCTGGCCGCCTCCACCATAGGCACATCGTGCTGTTGTAGAGCTTCTCTGTTGTTATCCTTCCATATTGTTCTTGGTCTACCTCTTGCTCTACGACCTTCTTCTCTTTCCATGTATGGTGTCACAAGGCATTCTCTCTAAGTGGGCAGACCATTTCACTTGCTGTCTTTGTATGTAATTTAGAATTGGTTCTGTGCCGACTTTTTCTCTTATGATCTCATTCCTGATCTTATCTCTTATGGTCACTCCTACAGCCCTTCTCAGACATCTCATTTCCATGGTTACTAATTTTCTTTTATGGTTTGTTGTGAGTGACCATGTCTGGCACTGGTAGCACAGAGTTGGAATAAATATGCTTTGAATAAGATGTCTCTTTGTGCTGATTGGGATTGTCTTATGCTGTAAGAGGGGGGCTAGCTGTCCCAATACTTGGTTTGCTTTACTGCATCTAATGTTAATATCTTTATCCGATTTCCCATCTTCGGTAAATGTAGTTCCCAGATATTTAAACTCAGATGCCTGTTTAATGCCTTTGTTCTCTATTGCTACGTTTAGATCTGTCTTCTTTTTTCCTATAGACATTACTTCTGTCTTTTCAGTGTTGATTGTCATATTATTTGTTTTACATTCTTCATTCAGCTTTCATCATTAAATATAATTCTCAGCCGCCAGATATTTGAACTAACATTATTCCTTTAGTATGTTAACGGCCAGTGGCCACAGAGAACGCATATTCCTAATAAACCATTGGACAGAAGTTGTCACTCGTGCACTTTAGGTAATCTGGTGAGTTCCATGGGTTTTCTCTTATCTCTGGGGGCCACCAACTTCGAGATCAACTGCCAACTCGGCTCAGTTCGATATGAACCATTATCGTTTTAACCATCCTCAGTTCACCAGAGAGGATGCCCTCACGGACTACAATCACCAGAGAGTGTCAAAATCACATAGCACTTCGATGACTGAGTTATCCGTGTGGGTTGTGGGGTCCATTATGAAAAAAGGGGGATAGACCCTTTGCTTCCAAAGAAGCATGTCGTAAAAAGCGACGAACTATGGGTTTGGTGAAATCGGAGGTGCTTGGGCAAAAATCGCAAATGCTGCAGCGCAGCTGTAAACCACAATACATGGTGCCAGCTGTCATTTCAAGTACGAATACATAATAAGAGACTGAGCACAATGGGAAAACCTTTCTAACGCCGCCTTCTGGTTTGGTTTCAGTATAAAAACTACCCTGTTCAACATTAGGGAAGGTTATAACTGGGGTCGCTGGTTGTGTGTAGAGTTCTATTATAAGCAAAAATCTTGTAAGATGACCGACTTGTACTTTTTGTAATAATAAACTTTTTTTAAATTAAAAACAAAAAGCTCTGCTTATGCATTTTTGTAAGTCTGCACCCGTTCTTTCCAATAATTGGAAGCTTATATGCAATAAAATGCATAGGGGTACCCCACAAAAACATTGCCTACGCAATTGAAACCTTTTAAATATACAACGCTACACCGAAACATTCAGTTCATTTTCAAGCAGACGTGGACGGTGTCTCTATCGTTAATTTTAAGGAACATTGCTATTCGCCAACTACAAGTCAAAGTGAGGTTGCCGGGTATCTAAACGTGCATCAGAATATCATTGATCGACTTTGGCACAGGTTCCAAGCCACTGGCTTAGTTGAAGACTGGCATTGCCGCGGACGACCCCGAGTGGCAACAGCAGCGGATGATCGATGCATTTGGCTTCGTCACCTCAGAAACAGGTTTACAACAGCTTCCTCAACTGCCAGTCATTACTTTAAGGACATCATGTGTCTAATGAAAACTGTTTGGAATAGACTGCATGACGCTGGACTTTGTGCATCTAGGACCTGTCCTTACGCGCCGCCACCGGCTTTTTTAAAGCGAGCTAGCATCTTCTCTGGGCAGCAGACAATCAATGGAGACGTGTCTGGTTTAGGGATGAGTCTTTCTTTATATTGCAGTCGTGACAGACGGTATAGGAACTACCGTAGGTGAATGTTAAATGTTGAATTAAAAATCGACACCACAACAATCGGGACACTCCCATAAGTGCTCAGTCCCCATCTTCAGCAGCAAACGAAGAGTTCCGATGGTACCAGTAACCGTCTGATTGTATATCCGTCTCATCTTTCCCCTGAGTGTTGAGCGTCGGCCAGATGCCCTGGTAACTTCTCGCAGCGCTATTCTACTTAGACCGTAATGATCTATCTGCGCCTCCGCACTGTTCACTAGCTCCCATGGGCCCTCACAATATATAACTTGTCATACATCAATTCACCACCAAGTGGTGCAGAGCCACTGCTAATTTCCCAACACAACCGGCATGACCTGGAGAAAATATCCAAAGGATGCTAACTACTCAGGACCTCTGAAGCGATGCTTGCCACTCTGCACGAAACATGCCTGTTACCGTAGGTGAAATGAACGTTTAGTCCAAAATTGTACTGACGAAGCTCCGACATGTGGTGGAGATGTAATGACATGGTGAGTGATCAGTTCCAAAGAAAGCAGCCAGTTTGTGCATACTGAAGGGCGCTTGAATGCACAACGATACGTCAGTGAAATTATTCGATCCCATGTTCTTCCATTTTGGGATGCCGAAAGGTCTGTTTTTGAACATGACAGACCCCATTCTGCACGGTTGACCAGGAAGTTACTGACTGCCAGTAACACTCAAACCTTTCCCTGGTTAACCCTGACTGCAAACATGAGTCCTATTGAGCACATGGAAAGTAAACTCTATGGACCACTGAATGAACTAACAACGGCAGTGAAATTTATACAAGAGACAAAACTGCTGATATAGACAACTTATTTCAGGCGAACGAAAGAAGAAGAAGAAGAATTGAGCACATGTGGGGAGAGCTGCAGTAGTGTGTTTGTCACCCAGACGTTGCTCCGTTAATATTCATGATCTGTCCCCGGCACTACAGGAAGAGTGGGCCGCCATCCTACAGGTCAACACCAGACGTGCTATCGCATCTATGCCCAGGGAATGACAGTCGCTGATCGATGTCAGAGGAGGCCACACACCACACTGAAGGGAAAGTCTGTATGCCTAAAAACTATTGCTAATCCAGAAATGAAATAATTGTCATTTGATTCGGTGAACACTAAGGTATTCTTGTGTGCAATTTGATGAATGTTAATTACTATGTTACAAAGATATTGAATGTCACAATTATATGTTACTTTTTTTTTAACAGTTAACGTTTGCCGTGCAACATCATCAGGTGCCTTGCTAAGACCGTTGATTCTTACCCCCAAGAATGGATACATGTCTATACTGATGGATCAGCATTTAAAGCTACCATTAAAGCAGGTTACGGAATCTACATAGGTTATCCCGATGGATCTGTTGAAGAGATTTTTGATGCATGCGGGGAATTCTGTTCAAACTATGAAGCTGAAATAATTGCACTGGAAACAGCAGTATACCACCTAAAGACTGTAATGGATGTTTACCCCTCAAAGGTCCAAAATATTGTCATCTTCACAGATTCAATGTCTGCCCTTCAAGCTCTGGAGGGCAATGAACGCTGCAGAACTGACATAGCCAAGATAATCCTGGATGCCGATCATCTTATTACCTCATACAACATCAGAATAGTGATGCAGTGGATTCCAGGTCACTCCGGCACACCAGGTAATGACAGAGCTGACAGATTGGCAAAGAAAGGAGCAACACAAGAACAACCACCTACAGCGACAACCCTCCAGACAGCAAAAACACTGATAAGAGCTATAAACAAAGAGACTTGGTTGAACAGATGGGCCATGGGAGACACTGGAAGAGAGGTTTATAGACATATGTCTGGCCCTGATCCTAATGACAGCATTAACCATCTAACAAGAAGGGACCAGGCCACCATCTTCAGACTTAGAACGCAACATACTCCACTCAATGGACACCTAAACAGAATACAGCCACAACACTCCCCAGAGTGCCAGCTATGTAACTACCCCTACGAAACTGTTGAACACCATCTCTTTGAGTGCCCAAAACTCAGTGAGACAAGAAGAACGCTACTCCCTCCGAGACCAGACAAGTGGAACACCTTGTACGGAGGAAAAGAACAGCTTGTGAAAACATGCAAATTCCACTACATGGCATTGGGCCAAAGGGCGAAAGCTCATGCGCCGCTGGATCGATAACAACAACAACAACCTTGCGACTGGCGTGGGCGATCACGCCTCTCCATAATCTGCGGTCTCCTGCAGCATGTATCAGTTCGGGTGCCGACACACCTCCATGCCATGCAACAAGACTGTCAAGCATCTTCTCTCGTTGTCTTCCTCCATCCCTCCTTCCACAGATCTTTCCAGTGGTCACATCATGTTTTATTTTCCCTCTTCTTATAACATGGCCGAAAAATGATGATTGTCTCCTTCTGATGTCTGTGATAAGTTGTCTTCGGGCTCCCGCCTCTTTCAAAACCTCTTGGTTGCTCTTTTTGGCTGTCCAAGGTATTCTAAGCATTCTTCTGTAAAACCACATCTCTGAGGGCTCAAGAAATTGTTTGGCCTGCCTACCGATTGTCCAGGATTCACAGCCATATGTGCAGCACATAAACGTAAAAAACAGTATAGGGAAATTTTTGTTTTATTGTCATAAAAGGCAGCTTATCATTGTTCACTTGGATAAGACCAAATCCCCTTGAGTCAGCTGCCCCCCCCCCCGAGAAAATTATAAGGGAACCATACTCTGTCCAATTTTTCTCTTTTTGGTCGGCGCCTCTGCATCAGAGTGTGGAATCTTGCCAAACATTCTTTCAAAATTTCCGGTTACTTTCGCTACCGTTGTCAATGCACCCACGTGACTTCTTTACACTCAACAAAAGCGCAGTGATACATTACCGGTTTATAATGCGATTTCTGCATTAAATTGAATGCAAATATCACTAAACATATTTAAAACAAAATAAAAACAAAATCAACAAATATTTTAAGGCAATTAATTTAGGTAATGGCTGTAGAACTTAAATTGAAGTCATCTTTTGTCGTTGCGGAGTGACTATTTCGAAAATGTAGTACCTCGTCCGGTTGAACGTCACTTCCTTTTCACGTCCAACTTGGAACGGGTAGACGGTTCGTGAGAGGGATCGCAGTCAAGACTATCACGCTGTAGTTAGTGTTTCATAAACACATCGTGACATGTTTTGATTAAACCAGAACTTCTAGTTAAGCTAGCAAAAAATAAAAAAAAAATTTGCAAAACTTAATAAAAAACAAAAAAGTCACTTTTGAAACGTGGTCATCACGCTTCTGGTAAGAACCGCCATTTTCCTTTTCAAAAAAGTTCACGCCACGCCGTATCGCTAAAGTCATCTAACAAAATGAATCCCGCAACAAGTTATCCCATGGCTTCACTGTACGTCGGTGATTTACATCCTGATGTTACAGAGGCCATGTTGTTCGAGAAATTCTCAACTTGTGGCCCGGTCTTGTCTATTCGTGTGTGCAGAGACATGATCACCAGACGGTCTTTGGGGTATGCCTATGTCAATTTCCAACAACCCCATGATGGTAAGTACGATCTCTAATTAAAATAAAATGTGTTGTAATGTGCTAATAAACAATTTTGCTTAAACAGAATTATGTACCTTTTTTAAATTTTAGAGTAACAATAAAATAATGCTTGTTTGCTATTATAGCAAACAAGCATTATTTTAATTTATTGTTACTCTAAAATAACATTCTGCTGTGCCCTAACAGTATAGCAGCTATACTGTTAGGGCACAGCAGAATGTTATTTTTTGGTACCAATAACCACGTCAGTTGATCGATTTGTCATGTCTTTTTAAGTAATTTAAATTTTAGTAGACATACTTTTTAAGATACCAGTGTATGCTGGATCCATGACTGGATTTAAAAGCAAGTCTCCTATCAACTGCGCTAACGCTGCCCCTAGCAGTTAAATAGAAGTGCTATCTGCAGTTTTTTTTTCTTTAGTCTTGTTCAAGAAAACCCTTAAGGATTTAGCTCAAAACTCTGAACAATTTCTGACTAGCACCTTCTCCCATGTGAACCGATCTATATGTATGTGGTTACTGTGAAATGTCTTGGGAAGTAAACGTGCCTGTCAAATGCTTAGTCTATAAATTGCATATCTAGATATGCTAGTAGCATGTTTTATTTGAAAATGTCTTAAACTTTCAATTGACTATGTATGTATGCTGTATTTTGTCTTCACAGCTGAGCGAGCTATGGACACAATGAATTTCGACACAATTAAAGGTCGTCCCATCAGAATTATGTGGTCTCAGAGAGACCCCTCACTTCGCAAATCTGGCGTCGGCAATGTGTTTATCAAGAATTTGGACAAAAGCATTGACAATAAAGCTCTCTACGACACATTTTCAGCCTTTGGCAACATATTGTCTTGTAAGGTGAGAGACTGCATTAGAATCTTGTCTAAATTTTTAAAAAACTATCTTTGTTTGATGTCGCATTTTACAGATAATAGCTTTATGTACACTTGAATCCCTGTGTAAGGTTATGAGAACCCATTATAGAAGAATCCTTGCCTTCTATCAAGTGTGCCATAAAAGGTGACTTAGTAGTTTGCTGTTAATTCACATTAGACACAAATCACAGCCTGGCTGTAAATCACCAAAGTTCCAAACACAATAGATCTAAGTCACACACATTTGTCACTAATTTTATTATATAATTTAGTTTTAAAAAATGTTATCAAATGTTTGTAACAAATGAATTATATGGCCGTGAAATGCATGAACAAATCCTGAGGTGGCCACTATACAACCTTATTACGAACTGAAAATGTAACCGCATTATTGATTTTTGCTTCACTATTTAAATGTTATTAAAAAATTTTTTTTAGACTGAGCCTTTGTTTGAACTGCCTTGTTGAGTCCTGATAATTTTTCTGTACAGATTGCTTGTGATGAACATGGGTCTAAGGGCTATGGTTTTGTCCATTTTGAAACTGAAGAGGCTGCCAGACAGTCCATTGAAAAGGTCAATGGCATGTTGTTGAACGGCAAGAAAGTGTAAGTATAATGTTTGTTCCTTCCGATTGTATATGCTTGCTTGTGAATGTTAGCTGTTTTTATTGCTGGATACAGCAGATAGTACCATCAAGAGCAAGGGGTTGGTTGACAGGAAGGGAAAAGGTCTTTTATAAAAGCCTTTATATAGGAAGGTTACAGGATTGCCAGATCTTTTGTAAAATTCTAACTTTCTATGAGTGCTGCTCAATATTGTTTATTATTATTGTTTTATGTAGGACAGGATACAACAGTTATAGTTTTGTTATGCATTGCTATTGATCTTTTTCCGTAATAGACTTGTCACTGATTTCTCTATGTAGTCAACCATCAGTCAGTGGGGGGATTTAAATGCTATTGTAGTTTGCTGAAATTTATGCAGCTTCTGTCTAGATTTAGCTAACCTGAATCGGTGCAAGGGTGCAGGCTCATCCAGCCATAGTCTTCTTTTTACAATCTGTGCAGCTATGTTTAGAGGACCTGGTTTAACACTGCCACCTGTCATTAGAGCTAAATTTTTTAATAAGTAACTGATCTACAAACATATATTATCACAATCTGTGTGCTCAATCCTCTGATGCAGCAACCAGTCTTACGTCTTTTGCTTGTTCCCATAAGAAGTTGGTGTGTACTTGACCTTAAAAACAAGCACTGTACAAAACTACTCCCAGGTCGTGCAATTACATTAGCATCAGCAATTCATTATTCACCCCACCCCCAGCCTATTCTGTATAGAATTGACATTATGCTTTTCCCTATCTGCATTTCAAAAATGTTAAAACCAATCACTGAAATGTTGTACATTTAGAATTTGATATGGAACTTTTTATTTGACAGATATGTGGGTCGATTCATTCCTCGCAAAGAAAGGATCATGTTGATGGGTGACAAACAGCGCAAGTACAACAATGTGTACATCAAAAACTTTGGCGAAGAGCTGGATGATGGAAAACTAAGGGAGCTGTTTGAAAATTATGGCAAGATCATAAGTGCAAAAGTAAGTGTTTTGTGTCCTTTTAGTTGTAATTATGGATTTTTAACAGCTGAAAAGTCCTCTGTTAATATAGAAAATATTCTTAAAAGTATTCTAACTTTTTAGATTGTCAGATGTCTTCCTACTGAATACTGGTTTGCCCCAGCGGTCTGGTTCTTTGCCTCTTTTTTTTTCTTGTGGCCGATTCAACATACATGTTTAAACCATCTAAATTTACTCAACTCATTCGATTATTTTAAAGAACGATTTGTTGTCCGGTTGCAAACTTGTCACTTGAACCACCTTTCTCCTTTTATTTCTGAGGCTTGAAGCTTGCTTCTGTAAGCTGTTGTCAATAGCTCTACACCTGTAGGTCAGGAAAAACACATAGGTAGTTGCAGATGTCTTAACTCTAGAATTTGAGCCTGTCAGGAATTGGGCGAGGCATGAGATAAATGATCTGCTCAAGTTAACCCCAGTTGCCAAAAATACTGAAAAAGATTTATCATAAAATGCATACATTCTTGGTGTAATTGATAATTTTTGCTCTGTTAAAACTGTTGCCACCGATTTGGTTAGCCTGTGTAGTAAACATTTTGTTACTTGTTACAGGTCATGTACGATGGTACTGGCAAATCTCGTGGTTTTGGTTTCGTCAGCTTTGAAGAACCTGAGGCTGCTGAAAAGGTAATTAGTTGTATACAGTGCATCTTTGGTAACATAAGTAGAAAATACATCACTAGGTTGCACCACTACTGGCCCTAAATGCATCTTGTAATCACTAGCTGCGGTCCAAGTTATATCTGAATTATATTTCACTGCTGCAGTTTTGAAATCTAATTATTTCTTCACATGCGTTTCTCTGAATTGTAATTGCGTTGTCTGTGACACAGCATGGCTGCGATATTTGCACTAGGCCGACACACCGACTTTTGCAGGCATTTGTTGAGCAGGGTGGTGTTGTGCTCTTGTTATCATCTTTGTTTGCCAGGTCACATGTAGTGCCCAGCACTAGGCCGATACACCGACTTCTGCAGGCATTTGTTGAGCAGGGTGGTGTTGTGCTCTTGTGATCATCTTTGTTTGCCAGGTCACAGGTAGTGCCCAGCACTAGGCCGACACACCGACTTTTGCAGGCATTTGTTGAGCAGGGTGGTGTTGTGCTCTTGTGATCATCTTTGTTTGCCAGGTTACAGGTAGTGCCCAACATCAGGCCGGTCTAGACAAGCCATGCTTGGTGCTGTTTCCCAGGCCTATTGGGCATTTAGTGTGACAATAAATAGGCATGTTTCATTTTCTTTCTACTATATTCTGGAACTCTGCATCTCAGGGACTGTCATCTGTAAGTATTCTCCTTCTCTGCTTTGAGATTAGCCACTCAGCTTCCGGTATTTACTATTCTGTCTTCACAAACAGATGTTTTCAGCCAAAATAATGATTTGTGTTTAGCCAACATTTTACATATACAATTGTCAGTGTCTTCTATCTTTTTGACCACATTGTATGGCAGCCTGTACTGTGTCTTGTGTAGTGTAAAGGTCACTGGTTGTTTTCTTCTGTCAAGCTGGAAGTATGCACCATTCTTCTTGTAGCCTGGATTGTACTATAGGCACTTCATATAACTGTTGGCCTCATGTTATGTCTATGTCAGGCTGCTAGTCTTTGTCTTTATTTCCAGGTATGTTGCTAATGACTGGGTTATACATTGTTTCTTGCATATACTAATGAATTTTTAATATCTGCAGGCTGTCACCCTTCTCAATGGAAGCGATTTGGGCGGTAAACTGTTGTACTGTGGTCGTGCTCAAAAGAAGACCGAACGTCAAGCAGAGCTCAAGGAGAAGTTTGAGAAAATCAAGCTGGAGAGAATCAACCGCTATCAGGGTGTGAACTTGTATGTAAAGAACTTGGATGATGGTGTTGATGATGAGAGGTTACGCAAGGAGTTCTCCCAGTTTGGAACCATCACTAGTGCCAAGGTGAGATTCTGGGATTTGTGATAGACCCTAATATTTAGTCTTAATTCTAGACCCTAATATTTATTGTTGTATCTCTCAGTAGAAAATTGCATTATGTCATGCTAGCCTTAGTTTCTATGATTGGCAAAGACATTTGTCAGAAAGTCTTGGTAAATTGTAATATTTGCTTGAATATAACCATCAGTAGAGATGTTGACACTTAAGTCTGATTTATGTATATATGCCTAAAATAACGTACCAGCTGATTTGTATTAAGAATAAAATTGTATTTAAGCTTGATTTATCATCTTATCTTCTTCAATATGGAGAAAAGAATAGACCTGGCATCTGCTTATAAACAGTTCATGATCAAGACCAGAGTGATTAAACAAGAATTTTCCATGAGTTTTCAGCTGGTAAAGTTCAATAGGAAAATAAAGTCCAACTAAGATATTTATTAGCACATTTTATTAGCCCATCACCCTGGAGCACATATCAGATATGTGTGGTCTCCTTCCCTGAATGGGCAACATTAAAGCTGTCACTTGGCATTCTTTGCTGTCCACATTTGGCATTAGATATGCCTCATTGGAATGAATGCTAGGTTGCACAATATATTTTTTAATTTTTTAAAAAATATACTTACTGTTAAATGCCAATGGAGTTAATTATAATGTTTCAATGAGTCGCCTAATGACGCTGCCTGAACAAAATTTTTAAAGATCTACCCAAACTATTTCAGGATCCAGTGCAATTGAGTTTGTGCACAGCGCCGACATTTTTCAGACTCAGATTTTAGTAGAACACGAGCGCTTATGTGTGCCATAATGATTTGTTGACTTATCATAAGCATATTCTTTCTTTCAGTGATTCAGTGTGTTTTTAAACTGTTTATTTCCTCGGATCTGTAGGTGATGGGAGAGGGTGGCAGGTCCAGAGGTTTTGGTTTTGTCTGCTTCAGCTCACCAGAGGAAGCTACCAAGGCTGTGACTGAAATGAACGGGCGTATCATCGTGGCCAAGCCTCTGTACGTGGCACTTGCTCAGCGCAAGGAGGACCGGCGTGCACACTTAGCCAGCCAGCACATTCAACGGTTGGCCTCTATGCGACAACCGGTACTTGAGTATACTTATATTTTGCTTGCAGCATTTGTTTATATGTTTATTTTGAGTCGAGGTCGATAAATGTTTAATGGAAAGCTTATTTACACCACACGGAAAATCGCTGCCAAGTTGTAAACAAGCTAAACACATTCAAAACACACGCACGCGTGCGTTGAAAAACCATTGTCTTGTGGAGTCTGTTGCCTGAGAGATACGATTGTGTTGTGTAGAGAAAAACTAGCTTTTTTCTATTGTTTTGTTTCGATTATAGTAAAAACCCTGAGTACTAAACGTTTCACATTATGCTGGGCTTCTGCTGTGAAATTTCTTCGTTTCATTTTCTGATGCCCACTGGGTATTTTCAGGTCCACTGTATAAAAACAGCAAATATAAATTTTTTCAAAGCAATAATGCTATCATTTTAACACATGGGACTATTCCAATAACAGCATTTACTTAGTCGCTGGTTTACTACCTTGATGTATAGTGGTTTGCCAGAGAGACTTGACACAGTTCTTCATATCAGCAGTTTTCTTTCTAGGCATTAACCTAAGATCACAGAAACCAAAATGGGCTACCTCTGAAGTATTAGATTCAAATTATAGTGGAACCCAATCTTGCTTTTGAAACCCAGCTGTCTTAAAATTTGTGTTTTTGCGCTTAAATAATGAGAGTCCACTTTGCTCTAAAAGGAATTATTTGCAGAGTTAAGAGGGTGTGACTAAATATAGGCTGAGCGCAGGCAGGTCATACCTAGGGCCATATGGGTGAAGGTGTGTTGCAAATTATTTTCATTTATGCAGACCGTACTTGCATAGGTCCATGTGCGGGCAGCCTGTGTAACAAAACATGACACTTAGTTGCCAACTTAGCAAGTAATAGGCGGATGTTTGTTTTTTTCTTGACATGACATCTTAATCTGCAAATTGAAATAGATATACAGATTGCAGTGCCTCATTATTGTTTTTGCTTGTCTAGAACATACAGTACGGTTCTATGTTCAACGCTGGAGGAGCAGGCTACTTTGTTCCCACAATGCCCCAAGCTCAGAGAGGATTTTTCACCCCAGCCAATGTGCCACAAATCAGACAAGCACGTACTCCTTGGGCTCCAGGTGTTAGACCCAACCAGGCTCCAGGTGAGCTATTTTTTTTGATGTTTGCTGATTTTTATGATTTAGTCGTGATCCCTACAATTTTAAACCAACAAGCCACCAAACAAAAGAAAAAGACCAAAGTAAAGTTTACTTGCTGCAGGTTTTACAGTGACCAACTTGGCTGTACTGTAGTTGCCTCTAAAGGCAAGGGTAGGTACTGCGCTGTCAAGAAGGCGGGAATAGTAGATTCCGGTGCTGACAGTGAATCGGAGATGTTAAAATGGCTACAAGAACGTCAGTGCAAAAGTGTATTGCAAGACAAGATCACTGTACATGTAGCCAAAGAAGAGTAATAGTAAACTGAGGACTGGTGTAATCAGTCATTATGCTAAAAATGAGAACCTGGATTGACAATTTGTACTTGCATTACACTTTGTGTAATATTTTTTGTTTTTTTTACAGGATTTCAGACAATGCCTAACCAAATCCGAACTCGGCCCCCTGCTGCTCAAACCCAGATGAGACCAACTGCTATCAATTCCCGACCAATCACAGGCCAGCCAATAGCTGCAGCACGTGGTGTGCCGATTGCCGGAGTTGCACGTCCGCCAGGGGTTTCAATGGCTGATGCAGGGTCTCGTGCGGCTGTTTATCAACCAGGTCCACGCCAGATGCCTGGGCAGCCTGGTCGTCCAATGCCACAGGTAATTGAAATGAAACATAGCTTTTGTAGAGATCAGTGTAGTTGAATCTTTGCCTCCATTTAATATTATGCCAGTTTTTTTTCCCGCACATTTTTTAATGTGCCTAAAGTTGTTAAAAAGGTGTGGGTTCCTTGTTTTGAATTACGTAAAGAGAATTTTTTTCAAGCTATTGAAAACAGTTCAGTATATTCAGCTCTAGTGTGATAAGATGGAAGGCTTTGGAGAAAATAAGGAAGCTGAACGAAAGAGGCAGATTGAGATAAAACACTGATAGATTGCAGTAGTGATTCTGAACAAATATCGTTGGAACAGATCCAAGGCTATGGTTTTCTTCATATTGTTTCTATTTCACTTATCCATTCATAAGAATTGATTTAATAGCATATATATGTAGTGCTACTAAAGCTGTAGCAATGTTATGCCGATCTTTGCATTTGTTAGTCATAATTTAATATATTTATAATGTATGTGTTCTATAATTCAGCCCCAGCAGTCTGTGGTGATAGCAGGACAAGATCCACTGACTGCCAGTATGTTGGCTGCAGCTCCACCGCAGGAGCAGAAGCAAATGCTGGGTGAAAGGCTCTTCCCGCTGATCCAGCACATGTACCCAGAGCTGGCTGGAAAGATCACTGGCATGCTCTTGGAGATTGACAACTCCGAGCTGCTCCACATGTTGGAGTCCCAGGAGTCTCTTAAACTCAAGGTAAGCTGTCTGGTTGATTATAAAACATTACCGTAAACATTTAACTTGATGATTGATTACTTACTCTTGATTTTGTGTGGTGGATCTGCATGCAAGTCAGCTAAATCTGGAAAATCGTGTGCTTGCAAAAATGCAAGCAGCTGGTGAACATAAGGAACATGTGACATGATTCCTTATCTGATTACAGTGATAAATAATGTATTTACAATTCTGTTTGTTAATTTGGGAAGCATTTAACATTTCATAAATAACAGTTAAAAACTGTTGGGCACATTTTCTAGTCATAGGGACGAATGACCTCATTGACAGTGCTTGTATTTGTTTTCTGTGCTGTCCATCCACACTATGCCATCACAGTTTTTGTCGTGATCTAAGCTGAAGTATGGTCGTTAAATGTTGCCCTCACAACAATGTTATATCACACAATTGCTACAAGCTTGCCATGACAACCACACTATACTGTCACTTGTTACGAGCTTGCCACAACAACCACTCTAGCAAGTTTTTGTGTTTCAGGTGGAGGAAGCTGTTGCTGTACTGCAGGCTCACCAAGCCAAAGAGTCTGCTACCAAGAAAGAATAGACTTGCAACAGAGAAAGATTCAGCTGCAGCCAGTTTTTAAAATTTGTTCGGCATGCAGTTGCTTTCATTTGCAACTAATCTTTTGTTCTTTGTTCCGTAATTGTGTGTTTATTTTTAGGTTTATTCGTATTATTTTTTATAAACAACTTAGGGTAGGCAGATTAACATGCTGGAAGGAGGTTAAATTGTCCAACAGAGTTGTGGGTAACCAGTAGCATAGACAAATAAGCTAATGCAGAGCTGGTACGATTCTTTTGCCTTGTATCGGGCGAGTGCTACGTGTGCTTTTGCATTCACATGGGTTTATAGGTACTGTCATTTCATAAGGAACATTCCTGGCATCGTATTATACTGGGTGTCTATCTGAAGACTCACGGTGGCACAAGTAATTGTACGTAGAAATCTTTCTTGTGTGGCATACTCATGTGAGATTGTTGTATGGCCAAAGTTCAAACAAGATCAACAAGCTTACAATGACCTCCAAGATGAGATTATGGCATGGCTAGAATTACCAATTGTTGTAAGTCCTGACAGGAGACCACTTAATGGCATTTGAAACAATTCAGTGCGGAGATCTATGTCAGTTAATCCCAGGTCATTTTGGTTGGTTCAAATACCCACGATTTCATACATAGATTCTCTCTCTCTCTCCCAGTGCTGCATAATTTGACTTAACACATAAGAGAAGCCAAGACACCAGGGTATTGATCTCTACTTAAATGCTTCTTGTGATGCTTTTTCTCAGGCTTCCAGACTTTGCTTGTTGGGAAACCTATTGGATTTGATTTCTGGGTTACCTGTGCCTGACAGGGACCCCTACAAGAAGCATTTAGTATGATGTCAATTCTGATGGTCGTGAAGCCAACATTATCAAGTGTATGTGGACCCAGACTAGAGCTGAAAACTTATATATCTGTTTGATGTTGTACTCTCTGAGTACCTTTGACTTCTGCTGTCTGGTGCCACAGATGAAAAAGCCCAGTTCAAAGGTCAATGTCGGCTTGTGTCAGCCGCTCAGATTTGACCAAAACATCTTTTTTTTCATTTGTTGCATCATTGGCAGCAATTTGTTATTCACCGGAGAATAACAAATCACATATTTAAATCAAAATAATAAAAAAAAAATTTGCAGGTAACTGTTTTTCTGCCGGACAAGGTTTTACTGAGCATACTTGCTGCTCTTGGTCTTCAATAATCATTGCATCTAGTTAATGTGTGGCTTTGTGCTGGGGTGTTTTGTGAACACACCTCATCGCTAATATCTGACTAGTCTGTGTTCACTAGCTGGATACTGCTGGTTTTCATTCTTGGTATTTTTTGGATTATTTAACAAAGTCCTTATTCTTGAACTAGTTTTTTGAATAAACGTTTGATTCGTTTGCAAGTGTTTGAATCAGTTTGTTGTGTGCTTCCTATTTAAAAACAAAATCCCTTTGGGACCACCGGATCTTAGCTGCCAATTGTTTTGTTTAGTTAATCCAAAAGATGAATTAATGTACACACGGTGCGGTTAAAGCGCAGTAGCATGCCATGCTACAGTAGCATAGCTGTAAGAGGACATTTGATGGCACAGCAACAGAAAATCAGACTGCAGTGAAGTTGTGACCTCGTAAGACATAGCTCTTAGAGGGACACTGATATCACAAGGTGAAAACACATCAAGAGGGAGAACATTTAAAAATCAAGGCAGTCCATATTTTTAAAAAGGGGAATAAGCCGTTCCTTATCAGATTTTAAATGTATAGCTACAAAGCGATGAATGGAGTTATTCAAACACTGACTAGGGCTTATGGTAGATAGTAAGTTGGGTTTTTGGTTTATCCTATTGCCCTGTTTTGACCCCCGCCAGCACAAGGGTAGGATATCACCTGGAAGTTGAAGGCGTTGCTGTATGCATTAACGACGTGCTTTGGTGAGAGAAACATTATAATCATTTGTGTGCGTTCACATGTTCTGTAACATTTAATGTCTTTATCGTTAGCGCTTTTTCAAGAAAAAACATTACGTGTATTTGCACAAGTGGATTACATCTGAGGTCGGCCTTTAGTGTTAGGTTGTAATAAATTACGCCCGTTAGGGTCGCCGTTCGAATCAGTACTATAGTATCTGAGAAGCGAAAAACCAAATCTACGAACAAAAGTCAGATATACTGGTGGGCACCTACCCTTGTGCTAGAGTCGGCACAATAGGTTAAAAGCTATTGACCACACGCCCATTACATAACTATAGATGAACAAGATCAGTTCTTTCTATGAGTGCCGTTCACATGTTGTCTAGTGTGTTCTTCTATTTTACTACTTCCTTTCTATGAGTGCCGTTCACAATACTTTCTGTTATTGATTAATTCATTACATAACTAGTACAGTGGTATGCCACGCCCATGACACTAGTACAGTAGTATGCAGAGTGTCAAATTATAACAAAAAATGTCAAAACAACGCTTTAAAAAGACAGCTGATGTGTGCATCGACAAGACACATGTCAGTATCCATCAGAGGAGCTCAAGTTGTTTCTGACCGAGGATGACACAAGACAGGAATTCTAATTCTACTTCTTCTGCGTTCGACATCAGTCATGCTAAACATCGAGTCTCGTCTGGGTCACAAATAGGATTGTGCGTTTAAGGTCTCCCATAGCTTCTCTTTCAATGTGGCTCCCTTGGGCCAGATCCAGTCTTTGCTGGGAGAGGTTAGGGCAGTGCTGTAGTATGTGACTAGGAGGGGTCTGTCTATCTGCTCCACAATCACAGGCAGCAGATTCTCTTATGCCTATCCTGTACAGGTGTGCCCGAAGACCAGTGTCCAGTCCGAAGTCAAAAAATTGATGTTTGTTCTTTCCTGTGGTCTGTAATCTCCATTCTGCCTTCTCCACTCCTGCTTGAAAGACTGCTTTAGTGCCGTTTTGGTTTCCTTGTAGCTGTGTGGTGGAAGATTACTCCCAGCTTTTGCCAACTCATTTCCTTGAATACCACAGTGGGCTGGTATCCACTGCAAGATCAGTTCTGCTGTCTTGAAGAGTAAGCCAATGCTGGTCCTTAGATCTGCACTTAGTTTGTCTTGTTTTTTGCTTAGAGAACAGACAATGAGTCACTAAGCATAACAATTTTGTACCCTCTGTGTTCTTGAGTGATGAGATGTTGCACTGCAGAAAGGAGGGCAGATATCACCTGCTGGTAGAGAGAGAGTTTCTGCTCTACTGCTAGGGAGTAAAATGTATATTCCACAAATCCCCCTTTCTGGCTGCTTCTGTAGCAGAGCCGTCGGTGAAAACCTTAGTCCAAGTGGTGTTTGGATACTTCCCATCAAGCATAGCAAGAGCCATGGTTCTCTGTTGTGTCTCCGTCTGGGCATCTTTTGAAGTGATCCCTGGTACCGTTAGGACTACATTTGCCTTCTCTGGCTTGCTTGTCCATGGTTCTGGTCTAAGTTTTTCGCACAGTGCTACATCTCTTTCAAACAGATCTCGGTGCTGTCTGTACAGTTCTCTAGCAAGGTGGTTGGGGCTCTGACGCTTGTCTGTTTTTTGTTCTCTCTTGAAATTTAAAATGCAGTGGATGACTTTCAAGTCATTTTAATTTCTCATACTGTGAAAGAGTTTTGTATTGTCTTCTGAGTTCGAGTGGTTCAGTATCTGCTATCCTATCTCTCTGATGGGGGTGGTTTTCATGGCTCCGAAAAACAATCCTTAATCCCATATTCTGAACCTTGTCCAGTTTTCCCATTGTTGTCTTGGCTGCTGCAGCCCATGCAGTGGAGGCATATTCCATGACTGGCCTGACTACTTGTTTTAGGATTCTGAAGTTGGCGCCCCATGTGGTACCCGCTAATTGTTTTCATCACTGCAAGCTTCTTGAATGCTTTCCCCTGTACTGCTTCTACATGTGACTTTCAAGTTAGTCGCGAATCAAGTGTAACGCCAAAAAAAGGTCTGTGGAATGAGCTGGTTTTTTAATCAAAATTTTGATTTTTTTCTTTTAAAAAACACAGCACCAGGATGTGTCTGTGGTCCAAGCATCCAAAAGAGCACGAAGCTGGACCTTATATCTCCCTCCACATCTGAAGTGGTAAAAAAGGACGTGAATTAGACCTCTACATTCCTGGGCCCTACTGTAGGGACAAAATAATAGACCCACTACCTCCCTAACAACATGTCGTAGGATAAAACTAACTAGTGGCTTTTTTTTTTAAGTCGAAGTGCATCTGCAAGAGAGGCAAGGAACCAAGAGTCTGCACACAAATATGCCAGAGTTATAAAACTGATGTGGACGCAACACTTAGGTTCTGGAACAAAACTAAAGTCCGGAGGTGGATGAACAACCAGAACTTTTCTACGGAGTTTACAGCTGGTGAACGCAAAATCTTCTCCTAGTAGTGACAGTGGTAATTAGCAAGGAAGTTGGAAGGAAGTTGGACTTGTAAGGAAGTGTTCTGTTAGATGACTGTTTGGATGAAAGGATAAGCTTGACAGTTTAAAAGGTTTTTTTTTTTTGCATACACTGTTACACCTTGATCAAGGCAAAACATTTGGCCAAGAGAAACATCGGTGCAAGTCAAACTTTACGGGTCGCTGAATGAATTACAAAAGACAGTGAAGTTCATACTGGGGACAACATTGCAAATATAGAGAATTTATTTAAAGCAAACGATAGAAGAAGAAAGACGGTTACACCTTGGGATGAATGATATCTTGAATGTCTGTAATGAAAGCATCTGTCAGCTTGTGATATTTTGGTTGTACATCTTCAAAGCGTTTGCTTTCACTTTGAAATGTACCGTAAAGGCAGAGCAGCTATTTTCTCAGAGACACAGGTATGACAATGACCTCCTGTCACAGGGGATTAGGGATTAGAACAGTTTCAGAACGAACCCCAGCGTTGTTTTTTGTTGTTGTTGGTTGGTTGTGATTTCACTGTACAGTGATTATGTTCAATAGTTTGCCATTGCTTTCTAAATGGCTGACTCTCAATGCCACTATCAAAACCAATGTGAGGCTGTCTGCTGCCAAATCGCCCATAGGTGGGTTCGAACCCAAAACCTTAAAATTATAAAGCATATTCGCAACACCGAAGCCACAAAGCAGAGAAATAGTTAAATAATCTACTTCTAAACTGAGAAGAAATGTTCACAGAATAAACACAGACAATCAACCAAAGATAACACACACCGATTCAGAAACT
This sequence comes from Candidula unifasciata, assembly GCA_905116865.2. Taxonomy (NCBI): domain Eukaryota; kingdom Metazoa; phylum Mollusca; class Gastropoda; order Stylommatophora; family Geomitridae; genus Candidula; species Candidula unifasciata. The sequence goes on along the minus strand of CAJHNH020006968.1, from coordinate 149,088 downwards.
GAAACTGCCATTAATTGTTGAATATCTTATTTGTGTTATCAGCAGCAATGAAGACTGTTTATAAGTGCATCTGTGAAATGGCTTTCAAATTCTGTGGCACAACACCAGGAAATTTTGAGAACATACACTGTTCTTGTAGGGCAGTACACATATACATACACACATGCGTGCATGCAAACACACACACACACGTGTACACGCACATAGATGAGGCATGGACCATTTTACAATCACTGAAGCAGAAAAGGATCCTCACATTCTAGGTTAGATTTCTGTGGTATGTAGTTGAAAAAAAAAACCCCCAGCCATTCTGGCAGTTTTAAGACAATGGTATGAGAATCACACCATGGAAGAGATTGGAGCATCACCACATAGTATTTTGAAAGACAGCAATAGAACACTGAAGTCTCCCCATGTGGCTCCAGGACCCCATTTTGGGGTGGGGGAAAATACCCCCTCCCTCCCCACACCTCTACAAGCATGTCCCAAAAGGCAGCTAATTAGAGGTGTTTCCTTTGAAGAGTGCGTCTGCCTGACCTGAGAGGCGAGGAACCAGCAGTTTGCATAGGTATAAGCATCATCTGTAAAACACATGTGCACGCAAAACTCAAGTTATATTTTTAGAATGAATAATAATGGAAGGCATGATGGGTGTTATTGTCATAAACTGAAGATTAAATTAAATGGCAGGTCAGTGAAACAAATATTGAAGAAGACTGGCTCATAATTAGCATTATGCCGCAGAAACTAAAATGCTTTAGCTGTATTTAATGTTTTAGTGGTTTAGAATGAACCATTACAATTCCCGGCCAATCACAGGCCAGCCAATAGCTGCAGCACGTGGTGTGCCGATTGCCGGAGTTGCACGTCCGCCAGGGGTTTCAATGGCTGATGAAGGGTCTCGTGCGGCTGTGTATCAACCAGGTCCACGCCAGATGCCTGGACAGCCTGGTCTTCCAATGCCACAGGTAATTAAAATGAAACATAGCTTATGTAGAGATCAGTGTAGTTGAACCTTTTTGCCCCCGTTATTATGCCAATTTTTTCCCCGCACATACTTAGTTTTTAATGTAACTTGTTAAGTTGTTAGAAAGGTGTCGGTTCCTTGTTTAGAATTACCTAAAGAGAATTTTTTTTCAAGCTATTGAAAACAGTTCAGTATATTCAGCTCTAGTGTGATAAGATGGAAGGCTTTGGAGAAAATTAGGAAGCTGAACGAAAGAGGCAGATTGAGATAAAGCACGGATAGATTGCAGTAGTGATTCTGAAAAAAATATTATCGTTGGAACAGATCCAATGCTATGGTCTTCTTCATATTGTTTCTATTTCACATATCACTTATCCATTCATAAGAATTGATTTAATAGCATATATATGTAGTGCTACTAAAGCTGTAGCAATGTTAAGCCTATCTTTGCATTTGTTAGTCATAATTTAATATATTTATAATTTATGTGTTCTATAATGCAGCCCCAGCAGTCTGTGGTGATAGCAGGACAAGATCCACTGACTGCCAGTATGTTGGCTGCAGCTCCACCGCAGGAGCGGAAGCAAATGCTGGGTAACAGGCTCTTCCCGCTGATCCAGCACATGTACCCAGAACTGGCTGAAAAGATCACCGGCATGCTCTTGGAGATGGACAACTCCGATCTGCTCCACATGTTGGAGTCCCAGGAGTCTCTTGAACTCAAGGTAAGCACAAACATTTAACATTATAGATTTATTGTTCTTGCCTTTCTGTGTGGTGGAAAGGGGGTGGCGCTGAATAATGAGAGTGGGGAGAAGTCAACAAAATCTGCATGCAAATCTGCTAAATCTGTCAAATGGGTGTCCTTGCAAAAATTCAAGCAGCTGGTGAACATGTTACATGATTTTTTTTTCTGATTACAACACTGATCTGGTTCGCTGTAGTACATTGTACTACACAGTACTACACAGTACATGGTAGGCAAACAGTTGGGTACATTTTCTAGTCAGGTAAGAATGACCTCATTGTCCTCTTGATAATGCTTGTTTCTAAGATTTCTGTCCACACTATGCCATCACAGTTAGGAGCTTGCCATGACGTCCATGCTGAAGTATAGTCGTTACAAGTTTGCCCTCACAACCACATGTTATATCATACAATTGTTACGAGCTTGCCTCCACAACCACAGTATACTGTCACAGTTGTTACAAGCTTGCCCTCACAACCACACTATACTGTCACAATTGTTACAAGCTTGCCTCCACAACCACAGTATACTGTCACAGTTGTTACGAGCTTGCCATGACAACCACACTATACTGTCAACAGTTGTTAAGAGCTTGCCATGACAACCACACTATACTGTCACACAGTTTTTAAGAGCTTGCCCTGACAACCACACTCTAGCAAGTTTTTGTGTGTTGCAGGTGGAGGAAGCTGTTGCTGTACTGCAGGCTCACCACCAAGCCAAAGAGTCTGCTACCATGAAAGGTAAATAACGAGTCGACTAATTGGGAAGCAAAGCACCAACGCATGTGGTAAGAAGCATGGTCAAAAATTGCAATTTCTCTGCCTATATTTACCGTGTCGGCTCTGTGGCTAAGTCCATGCGAACGCTGCGTAATGCCGGGATGCTGGGTTCGATCTCAGCTGCGGGCCATGCGCCTTGCATTGGTTTTGATAGTGGTATCAAGAAAGCCGACCGTCCAGCAAGCAATGGCAAACTACTGGACGTGAATTTGCCTGGGGGGATGTCTTTGCTTTCAGCCTGAGGATTTAATGCACATGGCTCTATCGCCACGCACCGTGCAGATGAGGATTTTATTTTGCCCCGACAGGGAAAAACAAAGTGCTTTATTATTATTCTACCCCTGTTGAGTCACAGGACAGTCCAACAGTTTAGATGGTGGTAAGACTGGGTTTCCCGGCTTTCTAATGCTTTTAACGACTCTAAAACATTTAGAACTTGCCCTAACCGCAACCGTCCTAAGTACCACGAGAGAAAGTGTAGCCTAGGTCCCACGACTGTGTGCAGTCTAGGTCCTACGACTGCATACAACCAATCTACCACCCCCTGAAATACTAGACTGCCCTGTGACCTGTGTATTTCCCCCGTTTAGGGTAATATATTAATAAAGCACCGCAGATTACCCAACCATGCCAACGACTTGAACCTGTGTCTCCCAAAGGAGCATGGGCAAAGCAGATATCATTAACACCACACCGCCCGGGTTAGTGGATGAAGACGAAAAGCTGACACTAACACGATTGAGTAACCTGGGAGTAAAGCACGGTGAAGCACGAAATGTCACCTTCGAGGTCGAGATAGGAGAACCAACTTCTAATGGGAACAATCGGTAGCGGTGCCTTGGCGTGGCTGCTGTTTCGGAGGACTGAGCACGTATGGGAATGCACGATGTGCAGTGAAGTCGATCTTGAAACATAAAATAACATATTAAAGACGGGATTCCTCCTTCAGCTTCGAGCGGAAAGCTCTGGTTGTTCGTCCATCTTTGTACTGACTTGTTCCAGAACAAGAGTGTTTGTTACATGCACTTCCATTTTACTGATCTGACTTTTTGTATGCAGACTGTTGGTTCCTTGTCTCTCAGGCAGATGCACTCTGACTTCAAAGGAAGCTCCCCTAATTAGTCGACTCTTACGACATGCTTGTTGGGGAGGCAGTGAGTTCATTCTTGTTTTCCCCCACAGAGACATGGGAATTCACATGGGGAAGTCGGGATTCCATTTCCTGCTCCTATTTTTGGATTCGTTGACCCCATTACGTGATTCTAGGAAATCCCACCTCCAAAACAGCCAGCTTTTGTTTTGTTTTGACTGGAAATGACTACAGACGCCCTGCTCTTTCAGTCGAATTTGTTTCTGCTGCTTGTAAAATCTACGAAAGCGCATTGTCAGGTAAATACTGCAGAAACACGCTGTAATGTATTTTACGAATGCACCAGTATGAATTTTAATATTTATCGTTACAGTTTATTAATATTACACCAACAACAACCGTCAAGTTGGATATCATACAGATGTAAATGAAATTATTGTTATTTTTTAAATCATAAATATTATTAAAATGCTATATTTTACATTATGCTGGTTACCTGTTTTTCTGACGCTATACCTTACAAGGCATATACCAGAAGGGGAGAGGGACGTAGAGCAAGAGGTAGACCAAAAACAAGTTGGGAAGAAAACATCAGAGAAACTCTACAGCACCAGGATGTGTCTGTGGTCCAAGCATCCAGAAGAGCACGAAGTAGGACCTTATATCTTCCTCCACAGCACCAGGATGTGTCTGTGGTTGAAGCATCCAAAAGAGCACGAAGTAGGACCTTATATCTCCCTCCACAGCACCAGGATGTGTCTGTGGTCCAAGCATCCAGAAGAGCACGAAGTAGGACCTTATATCTTCCTCCACAGCACCAGGATGTGTCTGTGGTCCAAGCATCCAAAAGAGCACGAAGCAGGACCTTATATCTCCCTCCACACTTGAAGTGGTAAAAAAGGACATGGAGACGACCTCTACATTCATGGGCCCTATTGTAGGGGAACAATAATAGACGCACTGCCTCCCCAACAACATGTCGTAGGATATAACTAACTAGGGGCTTTCTTTGAGGTTGAGCTGCATCTGCCAGAGGTATAAAACTGATGTGGACGCAACACTTAGGTTCTGGAACAAAACTAAAGTCCGGAGGTGGATGAACAACCAGAACTTTTCTACGGAGTTTACAGCTGGTGAACGCAAAATCTTCTCCTAGTAGTGACAGTGGTAATTAGCAAGGAAGTTGGACTTGTAAGGAAGTGTTCTGCTAGATGACTGTTTGGATGAAAGGATAAGCTTGACAGTTTAAAAGGTTTTTTTTCATACACGGTTACACGTTGATCAAGGCAAAACATTTGGCCAAGAGAAACATCGGTGCAAGTCAAACTTTACGGGTCGCTGAGTAAATTACAGAAGACAGTGAAGTTTATACTGGGGACAACATTGCAAATATAGAGAATTTATTTAAAGCAAACGATAGAAGAAGAAAGACGGTTACACCTTGGGATGAATGATATCTTGAATGTCTGTAATGAAAGCATCTGTCAGCTTGTGATATTTTGGTTGTACATCTTCATAGCGTTTGCTTTCACTTTGAAATGTACCGTAAAGGCAGGGCAGCTATTTTCTCAGAGACACAGGTATGACAATGACCTCCTGTCACAAGGGATTAGGGATTAGAACAGTTTCAGAACGAACCCCAGCGTTGTTTTTTTGTTGTTTGTTTTTGTCATTTCACTGTACAGTGATTATGTTCAATAGTTTGCCATTGCTTTCTAAATGGCTGACTCTCAATGCCACTATCAAAACCAATGTGAGGCTGTCTGCTGCCAAATCGCCCATAGGTGGGTTCGAACCCAAAACCTTAAAATTATAAAGCATATTCGCAACACCGAAGCCACAAAGCAGAGAAATAGTTAAATAATCTACTTCTAAACTGAGAAGAAATGTTCACAGAATAAACACAGACTATCAACCAAAGATAACACACACCGATTAAGAAACTGAAACTGCCATAAATTGTTGAATATCTTATTTGTGTTATCAGCAGCAATGAAGACTGTTTATAAGTGCATCTGTGAAATGGCTTTCAAATTCTGTGGCACAACACCAGGAAATTGAGAACATACACTGTTCTTGTGGGGCAGTACACATATACATACACACACACACACATGCGTGCATGCAAACTCACACACACACGTGTACACGCACATACATGAGGCATGGACCATTTTACAATCACTGAAGCAGAAAAGGATCCTCACATTCTAGGTTAGATTTCTGTGGTATGTAGTTGAAAAAAAAAAACCCAGACATTCTGGCAGTTTTAAGACAATGGTATGAGAATCACACCATGGAAGAGATTAGAGCATCACCACATAGTATTCCAAAGACAGCAACGGAACACTGAAGTCTCCGCGGGTGGTTACAGGACCCCACTTTGGGGTGGGGAAAAATTACCCCCTTCACTCCAAACACCTCAACAAGCATGTCCCAAAAGGCAACTAATTAGAGGTTTTTTTTAAGAGTGCGTCTGCCTGAGATGCGAGGAACCAGCAGTCTGCATAGATATAAGCATCATCTCTAAAACACATGTGCACACAGAACTCAAGTTCTATTTTCAGAATGAACAATAATGGAAGGCATGATAGATGTTATTGTCAGAAAGAGAAGATTAAATCAAATGGCATGTCAGTGAAACAAATATTGAAGAAGACTGGCTCATAATTAGCACTGTGCCGCAGAAACTAAAATGCTTAAGCTGTATTTAATGTTTCAATGGTTTAGAATGAACAATAATAGGAGGCATGACGGATTTTATTTTCAGATACAGAAGATTCATTAAAATGGCAAGTCAGTGGAACCAGCAAAGGGAATGGGAGTTGGCAAAAGTGAGGATGTTGATGGATGACTTTGATAGGGACATCTTTTTGGATGAGACAGGTGACTTCAAATCCACTAATCCAGATGTGAAAGCTGTTATCCAGTGTGATGATGCTAATCATCTGGGAAATGTAAGTAGTTTGATTTAGCATTTAAGATTTATCACTAGGGCTTGTTTTAGGAAGAAGTGCAGGTACTCACCTTAAAGTGACCTAAAAAGGTGCCGGTACAGTGTACCATTGCATATTGGTTAAAAAAAGCCTTGTTTATTACAGACGAGGAAATGAAGCTGAGGTAGCACAACTGGTAAACTGAGGGTTGCGTTAGAAAATCCACATCAAGTTGGATTTTTTGGAATTCCTCGTCTTTTTCTTCTTCACATTCACCAGCTGTAAACTCCAACGGAAGAGTTATGGTTGTTCATCCACTTCTAGACTTTAGTCTTGTTCCAGAACTTGAGTTTTGTATGCACCTCAGTTTGACAGATTTGGCTTATTTGTATGCAGACTGTTGGTTCTTCACCTCTCATTGGAAGAAAACACCCTTAATTATTTAATTTTTATGATATGCTAATAGGGTCTCTTCTTTCAACCCCAAAATGGGACCTGGAACCCACACAGGAAGTATCTTTGGAAATAAAGTTGGCCACATCATGTTGACCACATCGTCTATAGACTTTCAATTGGTCTATAAAAATATGGCTCTAGCACCATATGCCCAGTGTGCTTATAGGGCAGAAGGGTCCTTAACTTTTACTTCTTTCTTCTTTTCTCTACTCCTGGAATGCTTTGCGGCGGTAGGGCAGGAAGCAATCTCTGGAATGGACTCTTCTGTTTGCTTCAGATAAAATACTTTCAGTATCTGCAATATTTCTGTGGTCCATATTCTGCATAGTCGACCTCTTGTTCTGTTACTGCTGTACTTGTATAGCATTGCTCTCTGTCGTGCCCTGTCTGATGCCAATCCATTTAACTTCTACTAAACAATGAAACTGACACTTTTAAATCTTAAAAAAAAAAAGAACACTCCATCTAGGGAGGAATTTTAAAAAAACCTGTTCCCTAAATTGACCCAGTCAATAATGGGCACTAGCAGGGCATTTGTTTCTCTGGTGGCATGCAAGCTGTTGTGGTAGACATTCTTTGGTGTGTACCAGTGCCTTTTTTAGACTCCTTGTGGTGTCGTCCTTTTTAGGACGAAATTTTTTGTTATTTGAAGCCCCACCCTGACTTTTGCCAGGGGCCGCAATATAGGCAGGCCATAAATATGGCCAATAGTCTGAACGCGGTTTCTGGGACCTCTCCACGGCGATCCTCATCCACATGGTGGCACTTTGTGTCATTGGGTGTTTATCACTTGTGTGATGTCCTAGTGGGGTAGAAAGTCAGTCAGTCAGTCAGTACCATCGCCTTCGTTTTTATAGAAAAAAAAGGACTGGGTACTAGGAAATATCCTGTTAAGTATAAGTGCCTGGTGTGATACTGAGCACTCATCCAGTGTTCATTAGCCTATTAAATAAGACTGAATCAGAGTAGATGCATGTTATATTTTAATAAGTTCGTCTATTGCCTTGTTTTTACTGTCCCATGTAGTGAAGAATGTTAAAGATGGCGACGTAAACAGTGTGTGTTATTCAACGGATGTGTAATTTTTCAGTGTTCTCGATGTGATTTACGTGTTTTCCAGTGTTCTTTTAAGGATGAATCTGTGTCAGGTCCAGCAAATCGGCAGTGGATTTAAGAGTTCACAAAAATCTGCTCTAGAAACAATATATGAGATTAGAAAATCCATCAAACGTAACAACAATCAGGGCTCGAGAACAGGTCAGCCATCTCTCACTCATTGTAAAAGTGAAAGCGCCATTAGAACAAGAGCTGGCATCACAGACTGGTTCCCAGTAACATCACGAGTAAGACAAGGTTGTCTATTATCACCTTTACTTTTCATAATATTTATGGACAATATTAATAAAATAGACATAACACCAACAGATGTCGATAAACAGGAGGACTTCAATGAGCTGCTCTTTGCCGACGATCAATGCCTATTTCACAGTGATAGTAAACAGCTGCAAGACCACATAAACCTACTACATGACAGTTGCCTCAAGCATCATATGAAGATCAATACTGAAAAGACAGAAGTCATGAGCATAAGTAGAGAGCAACAGACCATCGACATAAAGATTCTAGATCACAGCCTAAAACAAGTGCAAGAATTTAAATACTTGGGAAGTATCTTTACATTCAATGGTAAAATAGGCAGAGAGATCGAAGCAAGAAGCCAACAATGTCGCATACCAGCTTGCCCCAATTTTAAAACACCCTGCTGTCCCAGTTGAGATAAAAAGACAAATTATAAATCCAATCTTTATACCGACATTAGGTTATCAATGTCAGACTTGGACATTAATAAAAGAACACGAGAGAAGACTAACCACCTGTGAAATGAGATGTTTGAGAATGGCTGCGAATAAAACCAGAAGAGATCGAGTGAGAAACAATGTGATTACAAGAACTATTGGAACCATACCCATCGTTAAATTTATTGAGAAGCAAAGAATGAAATGGTTTGGTCACCTAATGAGAATGGAACCAACGATGCCAGCATCAAGAGTATACAACATGAAAATCGAAACACCAAGAGGCAGGGGAAGACCAAGAAGAAGATGGATTGAAGGAGTCATGGACAACTTGAGACTTCATTACATCACGGCATATGAAGCGACTGAGCGCGCCCTGGCTCGGTTGCCGATCATCTGATAGACTGCGACGCCTAGCGGCACAAGCAGATTTTGACAAAAGAAGAAGAAGAGGATGTAGTGGAATGAGGACAGCTGCTAGGCTTAAATTATTTATGAGAATCTGAATAGTTGATATCAATTTTTAATTGTAATATGTGTATGGTTAATCAAGCCCATAATCGAGGCAAACTTGCAGTTTGTCTGAAGTGTGCCGAATGAAGAAAGCATAACAATTGTGAGTAGAGTTTTTGAGTGAACAAGAAGAGATGATTTAAGCAAATGAGAAAAGCTCAGTCCTGTTTTCGATCCAGGAAGAGAGTGGTCTTGTGCGGCTCTAAATGCCTGGGATAAATTCATCTTAAGATCATGTAAATGCAATTGAGCCATCAGCCCATTCCTGAGATGAAACCTGGCTGATTTTATTGATTTGATTTGATTCAAGAACCGACATCACAGCACTCGGGGCATTCCCATAAGCACTCCATCCCCATCTTCAGCAGCCAGCGAAAAGTTCCGATACTAATTGTGCCAGTAGCATTCTGATCAAACACCTGTCTTGCCTTTCCTCTGAACCTCGAGCATCTGCCAAAACCTCTCGTCACCCCCAACTGCATTAATCTCACCAGACTGTGGTGATCCATCTGCTCCTCCGAACTGTGCACACTCTCTCACAAGGCACTAACCACGTCTGCCTTGTCATACATCAGTATTCCACCAAGTTGCGCAGAGCCAGCCAGTCTGTCCGACTGTTCATTTCCCAACACACCGGCATGCTCTGGTGAAAAAATCCAGACAATACTCCTCACCCGTGACCTCTGCAGCGAGGTATGCCACTCTGAACGAAGCATGCCTGTCCTGATCTTCCTTAGCATTATCTTGAATTATTTGCTGAATTTCCACCTCTGTGGCACCTGCTGGCCAGTCTCTGCATAAAACCTGGCTAAGGCTGTATGACAGTTTGAAATAGAGGAAGTATTTCTGCTGTGAGATGTGGTTTCATTGAATGAAGTTTTTGGTAATCTAGAAGTGCAAATACAGTGAGAGTGCTGAATGTGAGGATCAAATCAGGGTCAGGGTAACAGTAGTCAATATAATGTGTGATGCAGTAGTGATTCCATAGACAACAAACCTCTGGTACATTATATTGATCAAGAGGAATTTCATTGAAGTAATAAACATTCTGTTGTCAACTCATTAGTGTTTTCCACATCTGTTCCTGTTCAAGATCGGCTGTGTGGAAATGTCTATCAATGTGCTTGAGCAGGCTGCATGATTAGAGCCCAGAGAATCATTGAAGTAAATAAATGTGATGCAGTTTGGGTCTGTGAAGTCCCTGTGTACAGGGCCCCATTTTGAGGGAAAAAAGGCCCTTAATAAGCATGATGCAAAAGAGAAATTATTAATGGTTTGCTGAAATAGCATATGTTTTGCCAAATGGCACATATATTGCGGTCTAGCTGTAAACCACAACACAACATCAAAACCACTGTCTTAATGGTAAACACTGAAGGAGAAGATATTTTTATCAGAACTTGCTTTAATACTTTATTTGTAGGTTAACAGTAAAATGGAAAATAGACACATAAATGGGAAAAGATGCTGTTTATTAGCCAATCTTCCTTATTGTTCAGATCTTTTAGGATGTCAGTATTTCTTTTCTTCTTTGTCCACGGTATTCTGAGAATCTTTCTATAGCATTTCAGCTCAAAAACTCCTATTTTCTTCCTCAATGACTGCAAGATAGTCTACGACTCACATCCCTGTGTTGCTACAGGGAAAATGCATGTTCTAAAAATTTTGACTTTTATTTCCTTGCTGGTACCTAGCCATAGTCCTTTATTGTTGCTTAATCTTCCTATTAGTCAGATTTCCGAACCAATACACAAATAAGGCAAGAATCCAGGCAAGAGTATGTGTCAAATTTTATACGAAAACGCCGCTGGAACTATGTCGGCCACGCCCTTAGAATGGATAAATCAAGACTTCCTTACCAAGCCCTCATCTGGACACCACAGGGGAAAAGATCTCGTGGAAGACCAAGGGAAACCCTACGTAGAACTATCATCAGGGAAGGCTCGCTCATGGGCCACTCAAACATCCAAGACCTACAACGGATTGCAACGGACCGCCGTGCATGGAGAGTCACGACCTCTGCCCTATGTGCCGCACTCGACACAAGAGGAAAGACTAACTTAATCTTCCTATTCCTGTGGCCACCCTCCTTTTGACTGTTGTTGAACAGTCTCCATTGCTGTTTATTATGTAGCCTAGATATTCACTGTTTGGATGTCACTAGTCAACAGTTTGTTTATAAAGTTTTGTGTGTATGAAATGATATAGGCTGCCCAGAAGCAACAACATGACAATCTAGAAACAATTCACGGCTTCAACACAGAAGGTGAGTGACCAACCCACTAACTTCAGATTTTTCACTTGTGGGTTTTGGGGCACTATTTTTGGGGGTTAAAAGGATTGACACAATGCCCCCTTCTTCTTATTCTTTCTTTTTCTTGTTCCTGTTCTTGTTCTTGTTGTTCTTCTTCTTTCTTTAGTGATCAGTGGTTGCTATGCATCTATTTCAATATGGATCATAAACAGGATGGTTTGCTTGGGATCTTAACGGTGCACCATGGTATATCTTGTAGGGATGCTCCTGTGGGCCCAGTTTCTTTTCTCCAAAGGCAGAGTCGAATGCTCCCTAACAAGCATGTCATAAAAGGCGACTAATTAGGGATTTGCTGAAGTCAGATGCCTTGCAACAAAAAGTTCAGATTTGACTTTGATATGCAGTCTAGCTGTAAACCACAATACAGTGTACCATCTGCTCTTTTAAGGGTGTAGAACGACCACATATTTACATTTTAAATCACAGTCATTTGCCAGTTAAGCTTTTCTTTCTTTAAGAATATTCTTCTTCTTCTTCTTTGTGTTTACTGGCTGTAAACACTGGTGGGAAATCTGGTTGTTTGTTGACTTCTGGAATTTGGTCCTGTTCCAGAACTTAAGTTTTACATGCACATCTGTTTACAGGTCTGGCTTTGATTTTTTTTGTCTGCAGACTTCTGGTTTCTCATCTCTCGTTCAGATACATTCTGACTTCGAAGGAAGCATCCATAATTAGTCGACTTCTATTAAATGCTTGTTAGGAAACAGAGAGACATTTTGTAAAAAAATTTTTTTTTAAAAATTGCCTCTGCAATGGAACCCTGAAATGGACACACGAGTAAATAAGTAAATTTAAAGACCAGTTTTAATTTCTTCCAGCTTATTTAGCATATGGTACTAGACCTTTTAATTGACCAGTAGACACTTGATACATAGAAATTACCTCAAGATCTGCCAGAGCTAATCAAGTAATGTAGGAAACTACTTTGCTTGTTGACACACAAGCATTAGCGTTAGTGTAGTTGATAGGAGACTCGCTTTCAAATCCAGCTGCGACTCGCTGCAGCTCACGGCCGGTGTTCGAAACTGGGCGGATCCCGGGGTTCACCCAGCCTCTAGGTAATGGGTACCAGAGTTAACACTCTGGGGTAAATCCAGGAACGTCGCTGTAGCTACCAAGTTGCATGCATACGGCAACACAGGTGGACAATTTCTTATCAGCTGTCCGTACTGGTGGCAGAGCACTTATTGTTTATAAGTGATGCTGGTTCAAATCTCACAACTTTCCTTTTTTTTTTTTCACACAAGCAATTACCCTGAGGTACTAAAGTGAATCTTATTAGAACTATTTTTTGGCCAACACCATGCTATCAGTGCCAGATGTGGACACTTACATTCTCAAATGAACGTAAAATTGTGACAACAGAGATGAAACGCCTTTGAAGAGCTGCAGGAGTTTCAAGGAAAGACAGAATACGAAATCACAAAATCAGACGAATGCTAGGAATAAAGCCAGTTTTATCAGTCATCAAAGAACAACAAATGAAGTGGTTTGGACACCTAACAAGAATGCCCTGGTACTATCTGCCATAGCGAGCCACACTAAAACGTTACAACGGGTATAGAGCGAGTGGAAGACCTAGGAAAATAAGGAGTGATGGCATTAAGAACAGCCTTACAGAAATGAACTCAGTCTTAATTGTGCTCTTGAGAGAGCTGATCAACGAACGTTACATCCCCCCCCCCCCCCAACATTTTGCTGAGGTACAAGGTGGAAGAGAAGAAGAAGAAGACACTTGATGAGGGATGATGTCAGTGTTACATCCTTACCTTTCATAAGATTTTCTGGTATCCATTTTCAGGTTGGGTTGATCTGAGAGGCAAAGAAATAAGAGAAATGTGTGAACAGCTACTTGTGTCAAGTTCTTGGAGAAAAAAAAAGATGGCAATATATTGAGCACGTCACGAAGAGAAGCAGACAGAGAATCACTAACAGGATTGAAATGGGAAACAAATGGATTGCCTGTACAAGCTTCAAGAACTGGAACACATTTTTTCACTAGTTTTCATAAGGGGCAGACCAGGAAATTTTATGTGATTTCCACTAGGACAGGAGTGGAGCAGTGATGGCGAGACCCATCCGCAGTGAAATTAGAACCTCGAGTAATTGACAGATGAATTGTGGAAAACGAGGACGCTCAAGAGACACCCTAAGGTGAACATTATTGAGAGAGGCCAAAGGTGGGGAACTGCATTCCATCCATGATATTGAGAAATATTTGCTGCATGACTCTTTCTTCCCCGTGAGTCGCAACCATCCTGAAATGTATTCTCTTTTTTTCTTTATTGATCACAGCATACCAAACGACACTGGCTTTCATAGTGACTACTTCAACTGTGTATCTAGGGTCTTTTTGGTAATGGTTATTATTCTGCCCATTTAGCATTTGCTAGGAAACCTGCTGGGAACGATGGAGTAGCCCTATGTAGTCTTTATGCCAAGTTAGTGATTCTTGTATAGAATGTATCAGTTAGAATTACATGTTTTACTGGAGTAATTTAATGAAAGGTTTTCTAATGTAGAATGAATTAGAGCATGATTTTTTTCACAGATTTGATTGAGCTTCAGAATATTAAACTGATAGATGACATTCCAAAGCCTTCAGAGATCCAAGTAGACAAAAATACTGTTAGTTCAAAGTGAGTACAATGTTTTTCTTTTCTTCCTCCATTTACTTCGTCAGAGTGTTGGAGGGAGATATACGGATCTGTGTGCTTTTTAATATGTTGTAAAAGTTGATCTTTGTTTCTGGAGGGCTATTCTTGATCAAGTCGTTCCGGGGCTCCACTGTGGGGAAGACAAGAATAGACCCACTGCCTCCCCAACAAGCATGTCGTAAGAGGAGGCTTCTTTCGAAGTCAGAGTGCATCAGTCTAAGAGCAGTCTGCATACAAATAAGTCAGAACTGTAAAACTGATGTGCATGCAACATTTAGGTTCAGGAACAAGACTTAAGTCCAGAGGTCCACGAGCAAACAGAAATTTCCGCTAAGTGTACAGCTGTTGAAGACAAAGAAGAAGAGGAAGAAGATGCAGTCATTCCATTTATCCCCCTCCTGTGTTCATTATAATTCTTCAGTGTCTCTCTCTCTCTCTGCGGCACTTAATATCAGGGTAGTCTCATTAGATGACCCAAATCGTCTCAACTCTTGCTCCTCATTGAGCTTCTTCTTATGCCTTTCTATCCCCCAATGGATTATAGGCCCTCAACAAACTCATGCTAAGTTGTTCTATCCTTCACTATTGCATAGAGCTCTCCCCATGTCCTCCCTATCTTTTTAACTTCATTTTTCAGCTTTTTTGACCTTCCTTTATTTTTATGCTCCTGTGGGTTCCAATGCAAAGACATTCTGAGTTATGCTGTTCTCCGGTTTTCTCAATGTGTGTCCTATCCAATGCCAGCGTCCTTTCCTCACCTCTTGGTCCACTGGAGCTTGCTTAATTCTTGTCCAAAGCTCTACATTAGTTACTCTATCATACCATTTAATTCCCTCTATTCAGCGCAGGCACCAGTTAATGAATGTCTGGAATTTATTAGTAATTGCCTTAGTTGTTCTCCATGTTTCCGCCCCATTTAAAAGTACCTCTTCTTCCGCCCCATAAATAAAATCTATATCTGCAAAAGCTGTGTATGATTAGAATTCACTAAGCAAAAGTTTGACTTCCAAAAGGTTTTGCCTGAAAGCGTCGAATCTGGGAGAGTCTTGAAGGATTGATCTTTTGTTTCAGGTGCCAGTCCACAAGTATTCCAATCTTAAATTTGTTGTACATGTAAGCTCCTGTGCCCTTGTTCCTTTGCTATTCTTCCATAATATGGTAATCATCTCTATCAGTCTGATTGATTTGATCATTCTCTCTTTATTGATAAGAGACTGGTATGTCACTGTTCCAGTTGCAAATTAGGTTTATCAGCTCTTTCGTTTCCGGGAACTCCACAGTGGGAAGGTATCTTGGAGTACTAGTTTACAGCGGTGGTTCGCCCGTATCCTTGGTAATTTTCCAGACTAAGGCAACAAAAGTACTGATTTGACTTACAATTATTTGAAGTTTAGCCTTTCTTGTAACTTACCTCCACAAATTCCCTTGTGCTATTATCCTCTTGCCCTTGTATTCTTGTTTTAATTTCCCCCATCTTTATCTACATTACTTCCAAATAGGTGTTGACTCCACTCTTGGAGTGGGGTGCCATTAAGAGTAACAACATTGGCATCTTCTCATCTTTGTCTTTCCTTTATGGATTTTCACACTTAGCTGCTGTGATCTTGCATCAAGTATATTAAATTTATCTTGTATCTGATTCCGTGAATGGGACAGAAGAGCAAATATCATCAGCGAAGTCCAGATCATCAAGCTGTTTTGTAGGGGTGCACTGAATTCCATTCTTGGTCTTAGCAGTTACTGTCTTCATAATCCTTAATGAACTATTAGGTAATAAACATATGAAAAAGTGGTCCTATTGTAACACTTTGAGATGTATTGGGCATATGATGTCATCCTATATTTTTGTAGACCACATGGTACTCCATGGGCGATGTGACCAATATCCTGACAATTGGTTTTTGAATTCCTAGATCTGGTTCTGCCACTCGTTTTATGGTCGGTCAGTCTGGGAGTGCAAACAAGTTTTAAAAATTCACCTAAACTTTTTTAGTACCAAGCAGCTCACCATGAGTTTGCTGGTTACTCTTTACATGATATGCTTTTAGTTAACTCCTCAAGTCTCATCCATTGAGTACATTACCGCATTCTATCGTAATCTTTTCTGTAACTTACTTTGTTCTGTTGTCTTATTATTTGAACCCATTTAGACCCAGACGTGTCTTACTTTGAGTAACAAATTTATTGAATATAACGAGTTCAGAGTATGTTTTAGGAGTCTACTAATTGGGGGACTTCCTCTGAAGTCAGAGTGTATCTGCCTGAGCGGCAAGGAACAACCAACTGCACACAAATAAGCCAGTAAAATAGATAAACACTCAAAACACAGATCCTAGCACAAAGCCAAAGTCCAAATGGACGAACAGCCAGGACTTTCCACCGGAGCTTACAGCCCGTGAACAAAGAAGAAGAATATAATGAGTTAAATTAATGTCTGCATGGGACTGAAAGAGTTAATGGGGTCTTCTTTTCAAAATACAAATAAGCTTGCTTTTAAAAAAAAAAAGATATTCTTATTTTTCTTCACATTCACAGGCTGTAAACTCTGGTGGAAGGTTCTGGTTGTTTGTCAACTTCTAGACTTTGGTCTCATTCCAGAAATTGAGTTTTGTGTGCACAGCTGTTTCACAGATCTGTTTATTTGTGTGCTACTGTTTGTTCATCGCCTCTCAGGCAGATGCACTCTGACTTCGAAGGAAACACCCATTATTAGTAGGCTTTTATGACATGCTTGTTTTGGGGGCAGTGGGTCAGTTCTCCCCCAGCACCAGAATGGGACCCCAGAACCCACAAAGGGGGTGTTATGTATTGGCTAACCAACAAACTTATGGTGAGTTACTTGGTACAGAAAGAAGTTTAGCCAGCCAACCCCACTCACCCACCAGTGGTCAGTTGGGAGATGGGCTAGCGGTTGTAAGATGATACACAAACAACCACGATTTACTGAAGTAAAACTAATGAGACATCTCACAGAAACGATCTGTGGACATTTAACATAGACATTCGGCTGCCAAATCATCCAACATGGAGAAATTCTGTCTCCTCATTCCCACAGTTTTTTCCAAACCTAGAAAATTATAAATTGATCACTGCTTTATAGTTAGTTGTCTTCTTCTTCTTTGCGTTCACCACTCCGACTTCAAAGGAAGCTCCCCAATTAGTCGACTCTTACGACATGCTTTTGGGGAGGCAGTGGGTCTATTCTTGTTTTCCCCTACAATGGGGCCCTGTAACCCACACGGGGGCCCCGGAACCCACACTGGGGATAGTTAGTTGTAAAGTAGTTTATCTTTGTTCTGTTGTGCTATTATATGTCACATAGGGCTCACAGTCTATTTCTCTATGACATTCTATCCTGTGTAATCTCTTCGACATCATGGATAGAATCCAGTCCAGTACCTTTGGCCTCTCTCATCAGCATTCGTTTTAGGGTTTCTTTTTGAGTGTCCTCACTTTATCGATCCCTCCATTTCCCATTTTAGTGTTTGATGATTCTGAGCTCGCTTCTTCTCGGGATGTGTCCAGTATAGTGCCATCTTCTTTGTCATTTAAGTATTATTATCAGTGGTTCTTCTTCTTAACCCTTCCCCTTTTAACGCTTCAGGTGTCGAGGGAGATATAAGATCCTGCTTCATGCTTTTCTGGCTGCTTTGACCAAAAACACATCGTGGTACTGTAGTCTCTCTGATGTTATCCTTCCATCTTGTTCTTGGTATACCTCTAGCTCTACGTCCCTCTCCTATTTTGGTATATGCCTTGAATAGTTCAGCATCAGAAGGCACTCTCTCCAAGTAGGCAAACCATTTGATTTGCTGTCTTTCTATGTAATTTAGAATTAGTTCTGTGCCGACTTAATCTCGTATGACCTGATTCCTGATTTTATCTCTTCTGGTCACTCCTACAGCTTTTTTCAGACACCTCATTTCCATGGTTATTAATTTTCTTTTATGTTTTGTTGTGAGTGACCATGTCTGGCACTGGTATCATAAGGTGGGAATGAATATGCTTTGTCTGAGATGTCTATTATCAGTGGTTGCCCAGACATTTCTCTTATTTCTTTACCCCTCTTGAATTGTTTGTGTTCAACATTTTCCTGAGGCATTTGTTTCCAAATGCATTTAACTTTTGTGCCGTGTCTTTAGTGGTCACTTAGTAGTTTAGTCTAAAGTAATTACTTTATTTAATTTATTTTCACTTCAACTTTTTAGTATTAGACCTACTGGACCGCAGCCGCGAAATGAAGAACGAATGAGTCGTCCAGCAGACACATACAGAGAACACAAGTACCATGCCAAAAACTTCAGAGGTGCAGGACAGCCAACCAGGCAACCTCTGCAGCAGCAAAGAATCCCTCAGGCTCAGGGTTTAATCAGCAGACCTCCACCACCATTCCAAGTACCTTACTGGTCACCCACACGGCCACCACCACCATTCTGTAACCGGTCTCAGTTTCCTGCTGCTCCGCCACTTGTAAATCCTAACTTGGGGTACAGATATCCTCATCGTGGATCTTTTCAGAATGGCCCAGTATCTACCAGAGCTGTCAACCCACAGAACTTTCAGAGGGCATCGAGACCTAATGGTCAGAGATTCCATTCAGCTACTAAAAGTTTTCATTCGACAAATGAGTTTCAAAAATACAAATAAGCTTGCTTCATTTATTGTTGACACCTTTCAGTCTTTCCAGAGGATAGTGTTCTATTGTGCTGTTTTAAATTTACTTTATTTATACAGCATTTTGGCTTCGGGGTTAGTGATTATATTTAACAGTTTCATGATCCTCGAGTACTAGGGGCATTGGACAGTTTATTTTAAAAAAACCTTATTTCTCATGGTTTCCTGAAAATGTACGAGAGCTGCATCATGAAAGAGATTGGGGCCTTACCATGTAACATTCTTAAGGATAGCAATGAGTGCACTGCAGTCAACCTTCATTATGGAGAATTTTATAGGATTTTAACTTTAACACAACCACTGGTATTCATTGTTTATTTTCACCTTTAAAAAAAAAAATCAAACTGGTTCAGGTAACAAATATGCAGAGTCGAGGATTTCAAATTGTGTGGTGTAGAAATATTGAGTTCATTGAAAAGCTGCTTGGATAAAACAACCAAGATATCATGCTGTATAAATGACTGCAAGATCTGTAGATAAAAATGCTGTACGCACCATATTTTTCTGTGTTTAAGGCAGTACGTTTTCCCAGAGTTTTAAGTTTAAAACTGGTCCACAACTCATATACACAGAATGTGTGTTTAAAATATTTATTTCTCAGTTTGGGTCGAAAACAAATAGAGATCGTCTTATATATATGGGGACGTCTTTCACATAGACAATTTTGTAAAAAAAAAAAAAAAAAAAAAAGCAAAGTTAAAGGAAGACAGTAAATATTAAATAAGTGTAAAGTTGGGTGCAGGCAATCTACTCTATGTGCCAACTGTTTGGAGGACATCTTAATTATGTGCTGGATAAGGGAAAAAGAATCTAAAATATATATCAAGGTGGGGAAAAGACAATCTAAATAATGTGCCAAGTTTAGGGAAGGCATTCTAAGTGGGCAAGCAACTTTATATGTAATTTAGAATTGTTCTCTGCTTCTTGCTCTTCTGACCACCGAGACCACATGCACATTGGGCTGTTGTAGTTTCTCTCATTTTATCTTTTTTATGTTGTTCGCGGTCGACCTTATGCTCTACATTCTTCCTCTCTTTTTTGGTGTATGCCTTGAATGGAATGGCATCACAAGGCATTCTGTATGGGCAAACAACTTGATATGCTGTCTTTATATGTAATTTAGAATTGTTCTTTGCTGATCTTTTCTCTTATGACCTTATTTCTGATGTTAGCTCATCTGGTGACTCCTGCAGCCGTTCTCAGACATCTCATTTTCTTGGTTACTAAATTTCTTTCATGGTTTGTTATGGGTGACCATGTCTGGCACTTGAAGCATTGAGTTGGAATGAATATGCTTTGTATGAGATGTTTCTTTGTGCCGATTGGGATTGTCTTAGGCTGTCAGATCAATAAACAATAAGATATACACACACAAAAAAACACACAGGAGAAAAACAATGATCCAAATATGTTTGTTTATGCATTTAAAATACTACTTGCTAATATGTTATATTGCCACACACATAAAACACACAAACATATGAAAACATTTTTTTAATAATTGTTGATTTTTTTAACAATATTTTGTGTTCAGTACTGGACACTCTATGCCCTTCTTAAATACTAATAACAAAAATGCAGAAAGCCCTGCGTTGTTTGGCACATGGAAATAAATTATCAATTACAGATACATACATTAAGTTATCGAATACTGAATGAAAGCTCTTCATCGTGGACACCACTGATTTTGCTGAACTATCAGCAAGTGTCGTCATAATCATCAAAATTCCAATTAACAGAAGTAAAAGCAGAGATAGTAAGAGCCTTAGCAAATATAGTAGTTATAGCATTAGTAGTATATTAGTAATGACATTTAGAGTTTGTAGTAACAGTATTATTTGTAGTAATAGTAGAAGTAATAGCAGTAATTACAATAGTAGCAGTAATAGCAGTAATTACAATAGTAGCAGTAATAGCAGTAATTAAAATAGTAGCAGTAATAGCGATAATAACAATAGTAGCAAAATTAGTCGTCTTCTTCTTCTTCTTGACGTTTACAGACTGTAAACTCTGAAAGAAAGTTCTGTTTTTCCAGAACTTGAGTTTCTATGCACATCCGTTTAAAAAAAAAAGTTTTTTTAATATGCAAGCTGTTGGTTCCTTGCTTTCAGGACAGATGCATTTTTTATTTGAGAGAAAGATTGCTAGTTAGCCATCTTTTCTGACAGGCTTGTTAGGCAGCAGTGGGTCTACCCCACCCCCTTCCAGAAAAAAGTCTTTTTCTGTGTTATGAGGTGGCACGGGACTCACAAGCTATGGATTTGGCAAGTGTGACTAGCAAGACCCACCTGCATTGAGAAGTCTTCCATAATTAGAGCACAGAATTTGGGGATCATTGTTGTCATCACATGTGTTTAGTGTGTTTCTTCTCAGATCTTCAGCTCTCATTCTTTTTGCAGTCTCCATCAATCCCTTTATGATTTGCCCCCTGCATGCAAAGGCATTTTTGTTTCTGCGAATCTACCTGAATACCTGTATCATTCATGTCCCTCTTGCCTACATCTTCACATTGATTATTATAGCAGCAGTTGTAGTAGCTTTAGATGTCAGCTGTAGAACTAGCAAAGTAAGCAAAGGTCACTTTTCAGTTCATTGTTACATCAAGCATATGACTTTGTAGAGCAGCGCTATTAAACTAAGTGTACCGACGTGCCAAAATTTAGAAAATGAGGAACTTCACGGGCCAGAGGGCTAATCCTTAGCATAGAAAGATTATTAATACAATACAACTGGCAATGATCCGCGGGCCACTTGCTAGGCCTCCATGGGCCAGATTTGGCCCGTGAGTCGCTAGTTGAATAGCCCTGCTGTAGTGTGTTGCAAAAGTGATGTCCTAAAACTTTAATAAATACCCGGAAAACTCCTGCACAGATAAACATAAATGTTTGCTTGTGGCCTTAGATTTCCCATGTCCTTATGATTTTATAATTACAAAGGCACAGGTGCTGCTGTTTTCCTAAAGCAGTAAATTTATTTGATCATTGTTTGACTAATAATTTATACAACCATAACAAAAAATATACAGTAGTTGACACATGCATGAAGACTGGACATCACTTCACATGTGCAGCAATGCTTGGTAATTATTTTTATAGCCTATCTCGCACACAATGAAAAATTGTTCATGTAACTCATGGGAGGCTAATGCAGGTGATGACCACCTGGAAGTGAAGTGCCTATGAAACACGTACTATTTGATTTGGAAATGTTCCCTTTACTCAAGTAACTGTAATCCTGTTGTATTTTTTGCTGTAAAACGGTGTCTGTTTTCATTTACAGTAAACAAGGCAACATAAAAACTAGATGTTTGTTAACATTAAAATAAAATTCTCACAAGGACATGATTATTAACAGGTTGCATACCAAATTTCAACAACTTAAACCAAAGGGTTACTGAGTTACAGATTTAAAAGTTGGGCAAGTCTTTTGGAACTGACTATAGACCCATTATTGTACAGACCAAAAGGAATTCAATGGGTAATGTGGCCATTATAATGCTGACATACTTTACTTTTTTTCAAGGAAAATTCCTGGTGTCCAATTAAGCCCGGGTCAAACTGGTCAGTTACAAATAATTTAACTCATTTTGGATTTGCACGTATGACCTTCAGAAAAAAAAAGGAAGTTAAGAAGAAGAAGAAGAGGAGATAGATGTAGCAGCAGCAAAAGCAGTAGTAGTATTCACATTAGACGTAGTTCTAATAATGGTTAGCAGTAACAGCAGCAGTAATAGTCACAACAGTAGCAGTTGAGAACAAGCAGTATTCCACCTAGAATTAGAATTTCACCTAGTATTAGAATTACTAGTGTGGATATATGTAAATTTGTATACATTTAAATGACATAGTAAAATTTTGTTTAGTGAATGCGTCATTTGTATCAGTTAAATATATTTTTCCTTGCGCTTAAATTCATTTTGTTTACAATAAAACAGAACAAAATATTACATTTTAGGGCGCCTGTATGGGTTACGGGGCCCCATTGTGGGGAAAACAAGAATAGACCCACTGCCTCCCTAAAAGCATGTCGTAAGAGTCGACTAATTGGGGAGCTTCCTTTGAAGTCGGAGTGCATCTGCCGGAGAGGCAAGGAACCAACAGTCTGTATTCAAGAGAATGAGATCTGTAAAACTGATGCACACGCAACACTCAGGTTCTGGAGCAGGACTGCAGTTCAGAAGTGGACGATCAACCAGAACTTTCTGCCAGAGTGTACAGCTGGTGAACGCGACGAAGATTACATTTTAAAATGTTCTTATCATCAGTCAGAAGGTTGTTTACAGAGTGCGCTCTCATCATGGTACACCTGAGAGTCTTATTTATCTCTAGCAAATTCTCCAGCCCTATGTGCTTTCATAGCCAATGCATCTTCAATCTCTTGTATCCTTCTCCATGGAGATCAGCCCCTGACTCATTTTGTGGAAACTGCAGACGCCATCACCACATTTTCCCGGTCACCATGACCTTTAACTTGGCCTAAATACCTCGACTTTCGGTAAAGGTTGCTGTTTACAAGCCAATGGTGAACTAGTAACCAAGGCACAATTAATACGAAATGGGCAAAACTAGAGGGTGTACCACATACAACCAATACCCACTTGAGGCTGGTTTGATCTGGAATCTAGGGTCATTTTTGAAATAAAAATGTAAAAAGTCAGGCTCCATGGCATTCCAGTCCGCAGGTGAGCACTGGTTGCTAAACTATGGCGGCTTCCTTGAGTGTATGTATGTGTGTGTGTGTGTGTGCAAAAACGTATACATGTATTCCCATGTGGACATGTACACGTTTGTGTATATGTATGTGTAATTCTACATGTATATCTTTATATATGTGTATGTATGTTTATATATTATGTGTATATATGTGGTGTATATATGTGGTGTATATATGTGGTGTATATATGTGGTGTATATATGTGGTGTATATATGTGGTGTATATATGTGGTGTATATATGTGGTGTATATATGTGGTGTATATATGTGGTGTATATATGTGGTGTATATATGTGGTGTATATATGTGGTGTATATATGTGGTGTATATATGTGGTGTATACCAGTTCCCTCCCCAACAACCCTGACCAGTTACTAAGTACTGGTCCGAGCCACAAGTTTTGGAGCAATTAATACTTCTTAGCCAACATACTTGGCACAAAGAAACCAGACCATACACCGATACGATACTGCTTGCAGTAGGTTCAACATGGTGGGGTTTTTGTTTGGTTTCTTGGATGGATGGATGGGTGGATGGATGGGTAGATTTATTTATCACGTGATTTTAATAATCGTCACCACTTAATTGTAGGGTGAGCATGTGTCCCATTTTCTCAGGGAAAGTCATTTTTAGGTGTAACAAGGCCGTCCTGTCAGTGCTCCCAAAAAAAAAAAAAAAAAAAAAAAAGGTTAAATTGCCAGTTAAAATTTAGGAATCAACAAGAGAATAGAACAAACGCTTACAGTTATAACTGTACATCTTATCAGATTTAATAGTTTTCAATACTTGTTAATACCTGAAATGTGTTGATGGTAATTTTCATTGCAGCATAGTCCCTCCTCCCCCACACCCCCTCAAAAAAAAGTTAAAGAGCATATTGTTTCATTTATTTCTTGATGACAGTGATTAGGGTTTTAATATCATTTTTGAGCAGACAATTCTTTCACCCCAGTGACCTGGAAAAAAAAAGGTTGAGGTTAAACTGACAGGCCTGGGATGTCCTGTTTTCAGTGCAAAATATTAGAGGGGTATCCTGTTTTCATCTCCAGATATTATGGTCACCCTACTTGATCGTCATTCTTGATTTGTATGTTCATCTTTATTGTTGCTTTAATAATATAACCTCATTAACGAACCCAGTATTTTTATTGCAGTTATTTCCACCTCAGAATGGGACACAGTTTTTGGTAATCATAAACCCCCACTTGGGCTGTTGACAGGGGCCCTAATTTAACCTAACGGTTGAATGGGATTCTTGGGACTCGTACTCAGATAATTCTCATCTTATGCTGCACTATATGCCACTGGGTGTTTATCACTCGGTATGCAGTCCAACTAGGATCAATCAATATCTCTGTTATCACCCCTGTGCTCAGCATACACCATACTGTTTGATTCAGTTATCAGAATTATTGTGGCTTAATCTAATTTTCATTTGCCAGCTTGTTTTTCTTTCTTTTACAATTCATCGCCACACATTATTTACTGGGCTAAAGGCTTTCTCTGTCTCTAATATTTTATTTTGTACCTTACTTTTCAATTTTAAGTTTGCAATTCCAACATTTAAAAAGGTTAAGGATGTGTAATTAAATAAAGATCATTTGTTATTACAAAAATGACATAATTAATTGTTCAAATAAATAATTATAAACATTGTCAGAATCACTGAAATTCCTGTATCACAAACGAACTGTACGCTGGCTGTAATAAAGGCAAGAACTGGAGCTGGCTGTTAGTGACTTTTCCGTTTCCAGGCATTTTTCCAAATGTTACTGAAGCAGACGGTGGAGTGAAAGCGATAGTAGATTCCAAGGGGGACACTGATGTGTGTAAATATGGCCCAAGCTTCTGCTCCATAGAATTCCACCTGTTGGTTAAAAAAAAAATATCTGTAACATTTCTGCCTTTAACAGCAGTGGATGGATTATGATGTCATTTCTTTCTTTAAATAAATTTGTTATTTGTGCCACTGATGGTGTTACTAGGAGTTTTTGGAGTTTATTACTATGTAGAAACTAAGCTGTCTGGGCGTGGTGATTTTGATCACAGGCATTAAGGAAAATGAAGTATGTTGTGTTGTATATAAGGGGATAACCAGCACCTCATCTCAGGCGCCAGCTTTCTCTATGCTAGTTTTACAGAAACTCTTGCAAGACCACAGTGATATGTCTAAATGGTGTGTTTTAGATAATGGCCTCTGTTGGCCTAAACAAAGTTGGCAGGGAATCTTGGAGCTGGTGGAGGAGCCACAGGACCTGCAGTCTCCAGACAATCTCTGGAAATCATCAGTCTAGCCCAAGTATAAGGGTGACAACTAGGGCTGTACCGAATATTAGCTTCGTATTCGCTTCAGGGCCGAATAGTGGACGTATTGACTATTCGGTATTAGGCCAAATAGTTGCGGTCGGGCCGAATACGAATAGTAGTTACCTTACACCCGCTTCTGCATACATGGCCTTAATACTGTCAACATGGAACAATTGGTTTTGTTGAAAGCCAAAGCAGCTTTCATGCATTAACTAAGCTATCAGTGACAATTTCCAAGTTTAGTTACTTGTTATAATACTTGGGATTCTTTCATTCCTAATTATTAGTTACCACAAACTGACTGAAGGATACAAAACATAAAATGTTTTTAAATGTTTACTGTTCTGTATGAATACTAACTAGACATGGAAAGAATATAAACTCTGGCCACATCCAAGTCAGATAATATGAAAATCAAACAAACGGAAACATATAAATACTTGGGGGCAAACTTCAACTGCTCCAACATGCTGAGAGAAGAAATACAATCTAGAATAAAGAAAAAAAAGTAAAGATCCCTTTACACGCCCTTAGGCGCATCGGGCATATGGGAAGAGCACCCATATTTTTACAGACCAATCGGCACTCGGTGGGTAATGTGGTCAGCATTATGCCGACAATCTAGAATGCAATCTAGAAATAAAGTATACTATGCCCTTCAACATCTGCTAAAGTCAAAGTGTCTGTCTCACAACACAAAGATCAAAATATATAAAACGTTCAAAAGACCAGTCATTTTATATGGCTTTGAAACTTGAAGCAGAAATAAAAAAGATGAGGCCTTATTACAGGTTTTCGAAAATAGTCTTACGGCAAATCTTTGGACCCATCAAAGATGCTAACATCGGGGAATGGAGAGTGAGAAGCAACAACGTAACATATAATTTGTTTAAATCACCATTGATCACTGGCATCATGAGAGCTAACAGACCAACATGGTTGGGGCATACTGAAAGAATGTCAGATGACAGAGAAGTAAAACTGTATACACCTGAGAGATGAATGGGCGGAGACCACGAGGCAAACAAAAAAAAGAAGTTCAAGAGATAATGTCCAACCAGATCTTCAAACAACTGGTGTGAAGAAAAGGCCAGCCAGAGAGATGAATGGAGACGAGTGATATCTGCAGCAGTAAACCTCAAGGGCTCAGAATGCTAAAGAAGAAGATGACTATTCTGTGCTACTTTATGTGAAGTAAAGGTTCAGCGTACATTTGACATTATGAATGTTTTTTTTAAAGATATATTTTATACACTATTTGTATTCGTATTCGGCTGAATAGGTGGTCCCGTTATTCGTATTCAGCTGAATAGTGAAAATCACTATTCCGTACAGCCCTAGTGACATCTATGAGGAACTCATTGTGCAAACAGCAAATTTGACAGCCTGATCCTCCTACAAAATGACAACAGTCCAGCTATATTTTGATCAGGAGTCCTAATAAATGGCAACATCCTGTTATATGATACCAAAAAAAAAAAAAAATGATTCAGATTGGCTACAGTTTATCCAAGAGAAAGGACTGATGTTACTTTTCAAAGGATGCCCTGAAAGGCAGTCAGTTGACTCCTACAACATGCTTGTCATGTTCAGAGTATGCTCCGGGGGAGTTCTGGTTTTTGTCCTCTTCTTTAATCCAGAACATGAATTTGAATTCATATCTATTTTACAGGTCTTGCTTATTTTTATGCAGACTGGCCTCTGAGTCTTTTTCTTGTTTTCCACACAATAGGGCCCTGGAACCTACAAAGAATGCAAAACTCAAGTCCTTAAACAAAGCCAAAGTCCAGAAATAGAAGAACAACCAGGACTTTCCGCTGAAGTAAACACAAATAAACACACCTGCTATATCTTTATTGTCTTGTCCCCTAACTGTCAGTTTCAGAACCTCCCCATGCGTGTTCAGGGCCCCACTATGGAGGACAAAAGACTCCCTGTTCCCCCAGCAAGCATGTCACAAAAGGTGTCTAATTAGGGTGTTTTCTTGAAAGATGGGGTGAATCTGCCTCAGAGGTGTCTGCATGAAATTTGTCAGAACTGTAAATGAATGTACACATAAAACTCAAATTCTAGAACAAGTCCAGAAGTGGATGAACAACCAGAACTTTCAGCCAGATTTTACAGCTAGCGAACATAATAGGAGAATAAAAAAAAAAAAAAACCAGCATAACACATTACCTGTACAGGATTATGTTGGGGTGTCTGTGTTTCAAACGTGTTGAGAGCCCACATGGCAAAGTTGGAGATCAGCAGAAAATGTGATAAACTCCCTGCCAGGTTTTTTCCTTGCCTGTAAATATGTCAGAAATTATTTATGAATTTTTTCTTCACACACAAAATTATCATCACTGAAAAAAAAAAAATACAAGAGAAACTGAGGAAATAGTTAACAGTTTTCAAAAAAAAGTTATATTTTTATAAGTTATAATGCAACATGCATGTTTATTAGCAACACCATAAGCATATTAAATTAGGGTGAATAGTTAAATAAAGAATAGTGAAAACACCCCTCCCCCCCAAATCCAAAAAAATAAAAAATAAAGGACCTTACTAGACATACATTCAGTGCTAGAACTATATTTTATAGACCAGTGGGTGATGCAGTCAACATCATAACAGCCAGCTTTACTTCCCAGGACATTACCTGGTACCCATTTAAGGCTGGGTTGACCTGGGAGCCAAGGTCAGCTGTGAAAAAGAAGATACTCCTACCTCACCTCGGGCACCAGATGGCTTTGTGCTGGTTTTATGGATCTTCATGGAAGACTCCTGCCACACGTCCTTGACCAGCTGGTATAGGATCTTGGAGTGGGTGGTCCCAGAGACACAGTGTCCAGAAACCCCAGTCTCCCCCCCTCCTTCCCAATGCAGGGATGATAACACCTTCAGACTACATGCCCCCTTAGAAGATAATATTTTCCTAAGAATACTGTTGATTTCCACCAAGATTTATTATATTTAGTATTATAATCGTTTTAAAATGTAGGCATACTTAGACCAAATTGTTACAAAGATGTTATTGATGATGCCTATTAATATCATCATTATAACTACTATCTGCTAAAACAATGTGTGCATAAATAATGTATGCATGGGGTGAGGCCAGAAGGGCAGAATGTAAGACAGGCCTGTGTGGCCAATTCTTAACCCTTTAAAAATGAAGTTTGTTCGTTCGTTTGTTCGTTCACATCTTGATTCAAACGTCTGTCAGTCAAAAAGTCCTACTAAACTGCTGCAAACAGTCAAGCTCAGCCCTAGACCATGAGATTTGTTTGCAGCAACGACCGATCTCCTGTGGGTGGTATCTCACTGTTCAGCCCTAAAGCATATATCCAACCATGAAATATCCCACTGTGTGACAGAAAAGGTTAAGATTTTCACTTCCACTGGCCTCTCTCGTTGGCATATCGGGACCACATTGGGAAGCCATGCTTGATGCATGATTGACTGGTATTGTCATCCTAGGTGTCCCGATGCAACAACGTTAAAAATGTCTAACAAGCTGAAGGAGATTGTGCTTATTCAAAATCCCTGACCTACGGGCTGCTCCCTGTTGATCTCCAGAGGGTACAGCCAGTGATGAGCAAGAAGCTCAGCATACAGATGTGAGGTTAAGCGGTCATGTGCAGGACATGATGATTCTTTGGATGAGCCCAGGATCAGAGCATCATGTGTCGACTCTGAACTTATGGCAGCCTCCTTGGCTGGTGGGGAATGCCCATGATCTGCCCCTGGCTTCCTTTGAGGGACAACCAGTCTACACATGGTTGCCCTAAATGGTTTGAGGGCCTATGCTCCATTGGGAGACAAAGGGTAGAAGAAGGGGAAAAAGCAGGAAAGGTTAAAATACAGTTACAATTACTGCTGAAATGGAAATGAAAAAGTAATAGTGTTAGTGATAAAAATGATACAAGGTGTTGCAGTTAGATTAAGAAAAGAACAATAAAAATAATGGCTATAGTTTCAAACCACCAGAGTTTAACCTATACCATCATCATCATGTAGCAGGTCCTTTGCAGAACATCGCTCTCTTCACAGTCTGCCTGAAAGAAACTGTCTCTCACCAGCTCTCCCGCCTCATGCACTTTCATATTCAAGAAGTCACTTATATCCTGTGCCCATCTTCGTATTGGTTGGCCCCTGGCCCTCCTTCCTGGCACCATGCCTTCTGCTACTGTTTATTCCAGTCTACCATGGCGCTTGATATGACCCAAATATTTCAGCTTCCAAGATAGAATGGTGTTTAATAGTAAATCTTCCTTGATGTTCAGATATTTTAAAATGTCAGTATTTCTCCTCTCTTTTTTTGTCCATAGTATTCTGTAAATCTTTCTATAGCATTTCAGCTCAAAAGTTCCTATTTTCTTCCTTAAGGACTGGGAGTTAGTGAACGACTCACATAAATACGTTGCTACAGGGAAGATGCATGCTCTCAAACTTTTAATTGGGATTTCCTTGCTGGTGCTTAACCATAGACTTTTAATGCTGTTTAATCTATAGCAAGTGAAGTAAATCAGTTGTAGATTTTATAATTGGAATAAACCAGTGAACCTGCATGTGGTTGGTACAGAATGAGCCTAAAAAATTACTAAAAACAGTCGTGAAAATTGCTATCAAAGAATGATAATTATTTACTAACCTGCATTTCATTGGAAGCTGTCATTCTGTCTCCTGCGAGCATAAAAAGTGTCTGAGTTGTTGACTGGAACAGCATCAACAGGTTTGATAAAATTGTTAGACCAGACGTTGTAGTAGGCTTGCTCAACATGGAGGCTACAAGACTGTTTAAAAAATAAACATATATATTTATATATTGTTGCCCACATCTTTAAATTACAACAGAGGCTGACCTGGTCATTATCCGCCCATCTGTAATTCACGATAGAGGAAATCCTTAGAGACTCTACCATTGTGACATGTAAACTATATAAGTTATATTGTGAGTTCCCCCGTGTGGGTTCCGGGGCCCTATAATAGGGAAAACATGTATAGACCCACTGCCTACCCAAAAAGCATGTAGTAAGAGTCGACTATTCGGGAGCTGCCTTCGAAGTCAAGAGTGCTTGAGAGGCAAGGAACCAAAAGTCTGCATACAAATTAGTCAGATGTTTCAAATGGATGCACACACAACTCTCAGGTTCTGGAACAAAAGTGGACAAACAACCAGAACTTTCCGCCAGAGTTTACAGCTGGTGAACGCAAAGAAGAAGAAAAAGATATTGTGAGTGAATTGCCTACATTTTGAACAAAGAGTTTGTGAGAAAATAAGTGTGTGGCATTACTTCCTAAAGCCCCATCATTTTAAATGATACAGACCAGGCGTGTCAAACTGAGGGTCTGACTAGGGTCATATGGGTCATAACTGTGTCGTCATGAGGGCCACACACGACAAAACTTTGAGGTCCTTTAATAAAAGTCATTGCAGAATATTTTTATTGTGGGCTGCAGGTGTGCTTGCAAGGGTCCCATCTGTGACACACCTGATACGGAGATTAAAAATGCTGATTCAAAAAAAAAACCATACACACATCTCTGGTGTAAAACACAGTATACCAAAGGGGACTTCGGATCAAAATATACGATAGGCATGGTCACTGTTCTTAGTCGTGGCAAATTTTTTGCTTCTGACAGATGGGAGCTGTTGCATTTCCTCCAGCTGTAAAATGAACAAAAATAGTTTTTTTTACCCAGCTACTAAGCTGAGTGCATGGCATGACACTGTGAGCTGCATATTTGACTTGGAATGTTTTTCAACTGTAATCAACGTAGTGTTGAGAACTATAGATTAAGAAAATGGCATGTGGCCTGTTGCCATAGAATTTATGGTGCCTTATATGATTAGTTTTGATTGCGTGTGCAACTGCTGATCTGTTTGTAACTGCTGCCTCTGTTGATGACGAATTGTGTTTCTAATGTCAGACTGTTTGTGTGAGCACTTCTGATGGTTGCCTTAAGCTTTTAATATGTGTGTATGCTAGTGAATATTTTGAAACTGCAGTCCTCATCAATTTTTCCACAAGAAAGGGTGATGGACATTCTGTGTGTTTTTCGCTGGTACAAGAGCGGAGCAATTGTGGGGTGGTCTGTTTGCTGTGAAACTGCAACAAAGGTATCCAAGAACACACTCATAAGTCCTGCAGAACAAAAAATGACACAACATATAGACCAACAGCTCAAAGTATGACAACTTACCTGAAAATGATAAAGGCGAGAAGACCTGTAAATGAGATGAGAACCAGTATGTCCTCCAGATCCACCTCATGGTCAGCATGGAAGGTTAGATCCTTCATCCTGTACGCTGCCAGGAAGAGCGCCACCAGTGTGACTGAGTAGATGATGGTCTCTGACACATGGGCCAGCACGATGCCTGAAGACTAGCACACAAATACAAAAACTGGACTTTATCATGCATTAAACAGTGTAGGTTATTTAACGCCAGCACATAGTGATATGGTAAAAGATTGAACATTAAAGAAAACTGGCACCTAAACATCATCTGAACTTGGAAACTGAAATACTTCAACCATATCAAAAGTTATGATAGACTGGAATAATCAGTAGCAGAGGGCATGGTAGCAGGTAAAATCAGTCAGCCAACAGAGTGCTAAGAGAACTATGTTTCTACATTGGGCTTCAGTCATTCTATCTTTTCTCCAGGCCATGCCAGCTTGGTGGGTAATGAACAGGCAGACAGATTGGCTGGATCTGCACAACTGGGTGGTAAATTGATACATGACAAGGCTGATGTGGTCAAGGCCCTTTGGGAACAAGCAGCAGAAAAAGAAGATTATGGCATGGAGAGAATGAGGCACCTGGGTGTAACCAGAGGGTCTGGCCGGCTCACTACACTCAGAGGAAAGGCAAGACGGACATTTAACTAGACTGTGACCGGTACCATCAGTATTCGAACTCTGCGCTGGCTGCTGAAGATGAGGACGGAACATGCATGGAAATGCCCCAAGTGCAGTGATGTCAATTCTTGACTTAACTCAACATTGCAGTCTTTCTTTTCTGTGCTAATAAAAATTAATGTATTTTTGCAGTTTATTAATATATAATGGTACCTCGGTATACATCCTTAAATCTGTTTCAGATCCTTGGACTTATACCTATGACCAAACATTTTTTTCTACAAGAAATAAAGGGAAAATGATTAATCAATTCCCATGAATACAATACTATTGTTATTTCCTGACATATCATATACTGATGGGGTTGTATAAAATAATTTAAACACTGCTTGATACTAAAATTCATAAATAAAAAAATAGAATAAATAAACCTTACTTTAGCTTGCTGAGAAGAGTCAAGGACCTACTAGGATAGCGCTGAGAAACCAGGAGATGTGATTGTTTGGAGGAGAGTCAAGGACCTACTAGGATAGCGCTGAGAAACCAGGAGAAGTGATTGTTTGGAGGAGAGTCAAGGACCTACTAGGATAGCGCTGAGAAACCAGGAGAAGATGTGATTGTTTGGAGGAGAGTCAAGGACCTACTAGGATAGCGCTGAGAAACCAGGAGAAGATGTGATTGTTTGGAGGAGAGTCAAGGACCTACTAGGATAGTGCTGAGAAACCAGGAGAAGATGTGATTGTTTGGAGGAGAGTCAAGGACCTACTAGGATAGCGCTGAGAAACCAGGAGAAGATGTGATTGTTTGGAGGAGAGTCCCCTTCCAATAAAACTTCAGCAACCTGAAATTCCAGGTGAAGATGTTTTCTTGTTTTCCCTCAGTCCCTCTTTAAAACTACAAAAAAATGAAATTCTGGTGTTTTCTTTCCTTTTTTCCCTCAGTCCCTCTTTAATAATAAAAAACCAAGACATTTATCTGGGCATCTAAACAAGAGGTATACCAGGTTGGACATATTAGACAGGGGACATATTGCAAGGTACCACTGTAGATGTTTTTATTGGTTTTCTGAGACATATAGAACTATTGCTGTCAAATTAGAGTTAAATATTGTAAGTTTAATGCTAGATTTATTTTGACTTCCACACATTTTCTAATACTTTGAAAGCTTCTCATGGTGTCTGCATTTGTAACATAGATCACTTTTCTGTGCTTTATTGGTTTTGTGGAGAGAACTAAATACATTCATGTGAATAAAGAAATGAGGAAAAGACTCTGGCAATGGATAAGTCACACACTGAGAAAATGTGAGAACAGTATAACTAGAATGTCTTTACACTGGAACCCCACAAGGACACATAAATAATGGCAGAGCAAAGTAACACACTGAAAACAGATCAACAGAATGATGGTAAAAATGGGTTAGCTATACGTGACAGCAAAGGAAAGGATGACTTGGCCTAAGTTTGTTGAGGGCCTAGTCCACTCGGGGGTAAAGGCAATTTAAAAAAGAACAGGAAACAATATTGTGGTTCGTGTTCAAGAAAAGTAAATAAATCAGATAAATGTCTGGACAAGACCAGTAATGACAGAATAAGATAAATAAGACGATGATACTGTGGATCCATCTTGGGAAGAAGAACCAGACAGAGAATCTCCTTGTGTGGGTTCTGGGGTCCCATTGTGGGGAAAACAAGAGCAGACCTAATACCTCCCCAACAAGCATGTTGTTGGAGTTAACTAGCTGGGGACTTCCTTTGAAGTCAGAGTGCATCTGCCTGTGAGGGAAGGAACTAGTGGTCTGCATACAAACAAGCCAGATCTGTAAAACAGATGCACATGCACACGCAGGTCTGGAACAAGAAATACAGATGCCTCTCACCTTCATTTCCTCCTTGTGGTTCAGCATGTAGAAGGCAATGATGGAAATGATGGTCCCAACGGTCATAAGAATCCCGAGAAACAAGCCTTTGCTGGAGCTGGTGCAGTCAACACTCATCCTGTGAAGGCGGTCGTCGTCCTCATCTTCAAGGTCTTGCTCGGAATTTCTAGGTGCTTTTGGTTTTGTGCCCACGTTTGTCCACATGACGTACAGGATACCTGGAGAGACCAAGGTTACAGGTGTAAAGGGGTAGACTGAGGTGAGTTATACTAGTGTGAGAGGATGGTTTGATGTTTTGGCATGGTTCATTGATGTAGGTAACCGGTTAAAAATCTACCTAAAGAATTTCATGATCCTTGCCAGTGCTACGGAGTTCGTTCACTGCGCTGAGATTCTTCAGATTCAAGCTTGAGTTAGAAGTAGAACGGAGCACTTATGGATTACCACCCTTGTGCCATAATGTTGGTCCGTTGTTTAAACAGAAACAGGTAAGTGATTTGCTAATGAAGGCAAGTCATTTACTGATTTAGTGAACTTTGTTACTGAAATAGCTAAGTCATATACTGATTAAATGAGGTGGTTTACTGATGTAGGCAAGATGTTTATTGGTTTAGTGAGGTGGTTCACTGATGTACATAAGATGAATACTGATTTAGTGAATCGGGTTACTGATGTAGGCAAGTCATTGACTAATATAGTGAAGTGGGTTACTGGTGTAGGCAAGTCATTGACTAATGTAGTGGCAAGTCATTGACTAATGTAGTGGCAAGTCATTGACTAATGTAGTGGCAAGTCATTGACTAATGTAGTGGCTAAGTCATTGACTAATGTAGGGGCAAGTCATTGACTAATGTAGTGGCAAGTCATTGACTAATGTAGTGGCAAGTCATTGACTAATGTAGTGGCAAGTTATTGACTAATGTAGTGGCAAGTCATTGACTAATGTAGTGGCAAGTCATTGACTAATGTAGTGGCAAGTCATTGACTAATGTAGTGGCAAGTCATTGACTAATGTAGTGGCAAGTCATTGACTAATGTAGTGGTAAGTCATTGACTAAGGTAGTGAATTGGGTTACTGGTTTAGGTAAGTCATTGACTGTTTTAATGAAATGGGTTACTGATTAAGTTAATCACTGACTGACTTAATGAAATGGGTTACTGATGTAGAGAAGTCGTTTACTAATTTAGTGACAAGAGTGTTGAAGACAAATCCTTTACTGCTGTAGAAACATTGTAAATTTAAAAACAAAATTACTCATGTAACTTATTTTTCTCCTCCTTCCTTCTTTCCTTCTTTCTTTTCTCCTCCTTCTCCTTCTTCTTTTCCTTCTCCTTCATCTTCAGCATATTAAGAGGGCTTTTGAACATTGTGGTCTACAGCTAAGCTGAGGCATCTGCACTTTGTGGCCCAACACATCTGATTTAAGCAAATCACCAGTCTTGATATGCTTGTTCAGGAGTAAAGGCTCTATTCTTCTCCTCTATTTAAAACAAGCCCTCAAAACCTACTCAAAGATCTCATTAAACAAAAATTAATACCATACACTCACCAGCACACATCAGGCTGTATTCAATGGTACAGGGGTACAGGTATGTTCCAGACGCCTCCACAGCTTTGCCCATCATGTCCGCCCACTGACAAGAATCATCAAGACTATCATTGCCATGATACATCCTTGGCGCTGCTGAAATTTGATAATCATTAGACTATATCAATTTCTTGCTGTAATCCCTTATTATGATCAGTCTGGTCATAATTATGCAGCAGATCAAGTGGTTTGCCTACTAAGAGAGAATGCCTTTTGATGCTATACCATACAAGGCATACACCAAAAAAGAAAGATAATGAGCAAGGGGTAGACCAAGAACAAGATGGAAAGATAGTATCAGACAAATTCTACACCATGATGATGTGTCTATGGTTAAGTCAGTCAGAAAAGCAAGAAGCAGAACCTTATATCTTCCTTCACACCCGAAGTGGTAAAAGAGGAAGTGAAGAAGTATGAGAAGAATCCTAAATTACGAGGCAAAAAACTTCATTTTCATTGCCCGCATTTACTACTTTAGGGGAAAGAACACATACATGATTAGAGATCCTTGTGATCAAGCAAGGTGGCATACCATGCGCACATGCTCTCTGTTCTTGCTTGTTTAGTGTGATCACTTCAGAGGTTGCCAATAGTCAGTGCCCTATTGATATTTTCATCTGGGTATGTAGGTGTGTTGGGAAATGAACAGGCAGATTGGCTGGTGCAGCATCAGTGAATGGTGACATGATGTATGACAAGCTAGATATGGTTAAGGTCCTTTTGGAGCTAGTCAACAATGTTGAAGAGCTAATAGATAGTGTGCAGAGAATGGTGCACTGAGGAATCAACAGGGGATGTAGCTAACACTCTAACACTGAGTTTTCAGTAGCGTAGTTAGTTGTATGCATTTCGCTTTTTAATGTGTGTATGCATGGATGCATGTATAGATGTGTATGTATGAAATGTATGTGTGTGTGTTTTCTGTTTGTGCATTTATGTCTATGTATGTGTATGCTTGTATATGTATGTAGATGCATGTGTGTATGTATCATGTATGTCTGTATATGAGTTCGCATGTATGAGAACATAGGAGTATGTATACGTGTGTGTGTGAGTGTGTACGATTGTGTACACATGATGTGTGTATGCATTATACTATAATTTATATTTCTTTATTAAATCCATAACATGCATTATTGATAACAGGTATTGGTACTCTGAAAAATGAGTACTTAGAAGGGCCGAATGTCAGACGGGCCTGCGTGCCCAATTTGTAACCCTTTGAAAATAAAGTTTGTTCGTTCGTTGGTTCTACACTCAGAGCAAAGAAAAATGACAAATAATCACTCTGCTACGGTTACCATGAGAACTGGAACTCTTCGCTGGCTGCTGTAGATGAAGTATGCATGGGATGTCTTGAGTGTTCAACTCAGATTAATTTAACTTCGTTAGTATGAATAATTTGTGACTCCATCCCACCATTGCAGGTTGATGCATTCTGAGCCAAGTTTCACGTCTGCTTAAGTTATGATTTATAATGTGCATTTTCTAGTTGGGTTTCTACTTGGCAGAGTGGTAAAGCCATTTGCCTTTAGCTTTAGAGGGCATATGTTTTCAAAACAGACTTTGTCATTCAGTTAATGTGCAATTTGTATTGAGATCATTGTGTGGGTCATTGATGGATCAACAGTCCACAGTTTATGAGATACTCTCAGTAGGTGGTGATCCACTTAAAAGAGAGAGAGAGAGAGAGAGAGAGAGAGGGGGGGGGGGGCGGGAGAGAACAAGCTAGTTGGCACACAATTGACCCCATAAAGTTGATCCTCTCTCCTTTAATCATCTAAAGCATGTTCTCATACTAATGTCACCGATCTCTCATCTTCATCATGTTTTATTCTGATGATCAAATATGGTCATGATTCCTTTCTTTATTTCATTGTTTCTGATCCAGGCTGTTACCAGATGGCTTGACTAATATGAGATTACAAAATCTTGATTTGGATAGTAATTCAACACAGCAAATACCAGGTTAATAAACTCTCTTTGTAAGTTAATTTCTTTTTTAAGACAAATTAATCTAATCTTTTATTTGCCCCTGGTGTTTCCATCATTCCTCTGTAAATGTGGAGGACAAGGAATTATTATGATTGATTTAGTTGTGAGGAAGTCTTCTTCTCTTCTTCTTCTTCTTTCTTCTTCTTCTTCTTCTTCTTCTTCGTGTTCATCAGCTGTAAACTGCAGCAGACAGTTCTGGTTGTTTGTCCATCTCTGGACTTTAGTCTGGTTCCATAACCTTACTGTTGCATGCACATTTGTTTTACAGATCTGACTTAATGCAAATTGCTGGTTCCTTGTCTCTCAGACAGATGTACTTCTACTTTGAAGGAAGCTCCCAGTTAGTTACTCGTATGACATACTTGTTAGGAAGGCAATGGATCTATTCTTGTTTTCCCAACAGTGGGGCACTGGGACCCACACAGGGTGTTGTGAGGAAGTGTAAAGCTATAGTCTTCTTCTTTTCTTCTTCTTCTTCTTCTTCGTTCACCGGCTGTGAATTCTGGCGGAAGGTCGAGGTTGATCGTCCACTTGGACTTTTGGCTTTTACCTGAGTTTTGCATGTACAACCGTTTTACTGGCTTTTGCTTTTCCCTGCCTCACAGGCAGATGTACTGTGACTTCTAGGGAATAAAGCTATAGTAAGAGTGAAGGAAGAAATATTAAACTAAGAAAAGAACACAGAAGTAAATAACAAAACAGAAATTGCACATACCAGCCTGTAACTTTCTCCCTAAACTGACTGTTGTGTTGACTAGGGAATATACCGGATTGTCATCGTGGTAACCAAGATCTTCATGGTCGCCATGAGGGTCTGGAGTGTTGTGGTGGTCACCACCGCTGTGGTCAGGGGCACCTGGTGAGTGATGACCATCCCCTCCGGTGCCATGGTGTCCACCGTGGGCCTGCATGTGAATGACGTGCATGGTCTCCACCACAATGGAGTGAAACCACACACAGATATTTGTGGCACACATGTGCATCAGCCCAAACCTGGCCAGCTTTTTGTAGCGGTGAATGCACATCTGCAAATAAATTATTTTGTCATAAATCTGAAAAATTGTGAAGGTCTCTTGATATTACAAGCTCTTTGTTTCATTTGCTTTTCTTTAAGCGAGTAAAGTTAAAAGTACCTTTTCTATACCCTTAGGCACATTAGGCACACATGGCTAGACCTATATTTTAAAGAAAAATCGGCACTCAATGAGTAATGCAGTCAGCATTACAATAACCGCCTTTACTTCACATGACTCTCCCTGGTACCCATTTCAGACTGGGTCGACATGCTAGCTAAGGCCATTGTTGAAAAATGTCTGGCTGTTTTCTTTCAGTGGGAAGGTTTAACTCTTTCAGTACGAGAAGATTTGGCAGCAAATTACCAAGTGGTACAAAAATTATGAACTCTAAACAGAAATTAAACACAATTAAGGAGTAGCCACTTGGGTACATAAAATTGCAGAGAATGGTTTGACTAAATGTAAAATATAAATAAAAACACATTAATCATTGCCTATGACTCAGAAGGACTATCTCATCACACACAATGTATTGTTTGGGACTGAAAGAGTTAAAGGTCAGTTAGTTCACAAAGATAATAACAAATTTTGACTTCAATGTCATGGCTCCAGAATAAGCATACAAATTGGACTATTCTGATGAAATTATAAAAATACATGCTACATAAATACAGTTGGTCTTCTCTTACCGGGGTAGGTTGCAAATTATACTCAATTAAGTGTATGGTAATAACAGTACCAATAATTATTATTAATGTGTTGTATAAAAGTATGAAATAAAAATACAGTAAAATATCTGAAACAATATGTCAGGTATTTAACAAAAATACTATTAAAAAAACAA
This sequence comes from Candidula unifasciata, assembly GCA_905116865.2. Lineage (NCBI taxonomy): Eukaryota > Metazoa > Mollusca > Gastropoda > Stylommatophora > Geomitridae > Candidula > Candidula unifasciata. Next base: position 108,961 of record CAJHNH020006968.1, on the reverse strand, counting down.
AAACACTTTTAAACAGTCCACTAAAAAACTATTGGGCTCAGCACTTTTGACTTTTGCAATGTTTCTTGGGGGTGGAAAGGGGGGCGGGGGGAACTCAAGAGGCATGCGCCCACAGGTTCTAATGCTGCTGAAGGAATTGTAAACCAACCCTTGTGGCCATCTCATAAAGCTGTACAACATTAAACAACATGAATTATCAAGTTCTCTGCTGGCTTTTTTAGGCATAGCTCGTGATGAAAGAGAGGCTCAATGTACGGAAGCAAGGTTAAACAGTCATGAGCAAGAGGTGACTATTCCTTGGGTGAACCCAGTTTCAGAGCACCATGTATTGGCTCTGTATTTATGGAAGCCTCCTTGGGTGGCTGGCAATGCTCATGTTCTGCCCCTGTCTTCTCTTGCCAGCTGACCAGCATTACATGGTTGCTGCGGACACTACCTGTGAAATAAGAAAGACAAGATGACCACACAACAATGAGACTGCAATGTCCCAAGAAAATAAGGCTAACCCAGGCAACACATGCCTGCAAAAGTCAGATGTGTTGGCCGAAAGATGCAAATATCAAGAAAAAGGAGAAGAAGAAGAAGAAGAAGACGCAGAGGAGGATGAAGAAGAAGAAGAAAAAGAAGAAGAAGCCCCTGAGTTCAACACTCTGCCAACAACAACTGTCACTTCTGACTGTTTTACCATTTTATTAGGGCGGTGTAGAGAGCCTGAGAATTTAATCCGCCTGGCTAGCACTGTCACCATGTACTATGAAGCTTAGGATGTTTAATTTTGCCCCCAGGGGTCAAACCCGGCCCTCCCGCATGAGAGCCAGACGTTGTAACCGCTCGGCCAGTCGCTTCTCAAATTTAAGAGAACTTGCAGAGCTTTACACATGATTTTTAAGTTCTCATTACTTACTTAAATTGTTTATATTTTGCTAACGCTACCTTCACTATTCTAATTTTTGTACGACTTACTTTGTTATTTACAAGTACAGTAGTAGCTTTACTTACGTCTCCTATAAAAGTACAAACAGCTTTAGCATGTGATAACAAAATAACCACTTTTGTTACTGTGCCACTAATATAAAGACACAATTATATGGTGCGTGTTCTAAAGTTGGAAAACCAGACTATCTCTATATAAATGTGCAGAGAATGATTGCGACATTAACTATATTAGACAGGTGCGATTTCCATTGTCTTTCTTTTCCAAAAACCTTTGATGAGGGAGAGAGTAGTAGGTGGATTTAGTTGTGGGGGGGGGGGGGGGGTGGAGTGGGGATCAAAGACTATCTCTATATCTGAGCAGACAATGTTTGTATTAGACAGGTGCAATTTCTATTTTCTTTCATTTCCATTTAGCCAAACTATGCCACAGCAACGCGTGGCCGGGTACAGCTAGTTACAACAATAAAAGATTGTACACACTTTAGAGTTCATGAAGATGAAGTAGAGCTGGAAGAAGGTGAAGATCAGGTGTATCACCGGCTTGATGGCCTGGATGGGTTCTGTGCAGGAGCTTGAGGCTGAGACGTAGGCACCAAAGTTGAGGCCACTGTGGATCATTGAGCCAATGCCGAATCCTGGGGTAGGGATGATGATGATGATAAAACAGAACAATTAGTTCACTCATGTAGTCTTTCTAGACCTTCCCTATTTAAGTTACATTCATAGAAGCAACATTTGCTTCTGCATCTTTCTCTCTCTTCTCACTCTTAATTTCACGCAATTGTTTCCTTTCTTCTCTCCTTCCTTTATTTCTATTTTAACATCCCTTTATTACTCCCTGTCTCTCTCTCATGCACGCACACTCACACACACTGTCTTTCCCCCTTCCCATTTGGCATGAATTAAGTGTTCCGCACATTATCTCCCAATTAACTGATCCATACACAGATTATTATTTCACAATCTGCTCACTTTATTATCCCAATTCCTTTAAAACAGCAACCCATTTCCCGCCTCCCCCTTTTCTTTTGGCTTTCTTCACTGAAAAAGTGTCTTACATTGGATTCTTCTTCACACTGAATATAACCATCCACCAAATGCCTATAATCTAATCCACGCTTCCCCCTTCCCTGATTTCAATTAAAATGTTCCCTGTGTGGGTTGCGGGGCCCTATTATAGGGAAAACAAGAATAGACCCACTGCCTATCCAAAGCATGTCGTAAAAGTCGACTAATTGGGGTTTCGTTCGAAGTCGGAGTGACAAGGAACCAACAGTTTGCACACAAATGAGTCAGATCTGTCAAACAGATGCACACGCAACACTCAGGTTCTGGAAAATGACTGCAGCCCAGAAACTGGACAAACAACCATAACTTTCCACCAGAGTTTACAGCTGGTGAGCGCAAAAAAAAATATAAGAATGAAACTCTAGTCCCATGACCTATCCTGGCTAAATATGCCCCCACCCCCATGACCCCTGTCACTTACCCAGCACTCCCAGACGAAGGTAAAACGTCCCTGTGTGGTGGTTAGAATCCAGAGATATCATCTTCTTCCGCTTGCTCTTGCTGTCTGTGTCTCCCCGAGCCCAGGTCTTGCCCCAGGCTCGTGTCCAGGACAGCGATCTGGACAAGGTTCTAGTGAGGAACTCTGTCTTCAGCTGGTTCCGCCTCAACAAGTAAGCGTACACGTAGACCAGGAACACGATGCTGACCACATACAGGTAAATGTAGAAGGCCTGGAAAATGTAAATATGAAGCGATGTTTTCTCCAAGTGAATTCAAAAGATGAGGACATACAAATATACTGCCTTTTTTATTTAATTGTTTCTTGTAAGTTGAGGAGGAGGAGCAGAAAGAGAGGGGAATAGTATGAAGACAGGAAGAGCATGAACAGACTGAAGTAGAAGAAATAAGAAGATGATGATAGAGGAAGGGAAGAAAAAAAAGAGGGGGGGGGGGATGATATCAGAATGAGGAGCAGGAGAATGAGGGAGAAGAATAACAAGATAAAGGAGGAAAAAAAGGGTGGAATATGAGAAGAGTGTGAGAAAGAAAAAGGGGGAAAGGAGAAAGAGTAATTGGAAAAAAAAAGAAGTGACAAAAGAAATAAGAAGAAGGGAGAGGAGAAAGAGAGGAGGAGATATAAACTAAATTGTCTTACCTGAAATGTCCGATCAAGAACATCGCCCATAAATATCTCAGTTATAGGCAGGACTGCCCCCAAGATGACCACAATGATCCCATACAAACCACTGAGCATCATGAACAAGCCTTCTCTGTGGAGTATAATCATACCAGTTAGGTTTATTGTCTTCCCTTTCGTGAATATAATCATGCGAATTAGGTTTATTGTCTCCCCTATACGGGATTTAAACACGCCAATTAGGTTTATTGTCTCACCTATACGGAATATAATCAAGCCAATTAGGTTTATTGTCTCACCTATAAGGGATATAATCAAGCCAATTAGGTTTATTGTCTTCCCCTACATGGATATAATCATGTCAATTAGGTTTATTGTCTTCCCCTACGTGGATATAATCATGTTAATTAGGTTTATTGTCTCCCCTATACGGGATATAATCATGTCAGTTAGGCTTATTGTCTTCCCCTACGTAGATATAATCATACCAGTTAGATTTATTGTCTTTCCCTACGTGGATATAATCATGTTATTTAGGTTTATTGTCTCCCCTATACGGGATATGATCATGTCAGTTGGTTCATTGTCTTCCCCTGCGTGGATATAATCATGCCAATTAGGTTTACTGCCTTCCCCTGCGTGGATAAAATCATGTTATTTAGGTTTATTGTCTCCCCTATACGGGATATAATCATGTCAGTTAGGTTTATTGTCTTCCCCTACGTAGATATAATCATTCCAGTTAGGTTTATGTCTCCCACACATGAGACATAACCAGGCAAATTAGGCTGGTAGGTGCTTTGCTGGAAAAAAAATCGTCACGTTCAACCAGCATCCCCGAAGGAGGAGCTTTAGGTTATAACTGTGGCTAGGTTATGTGCGCCAAATAAAATGGCTTAGCACTGCACGCCACCGAGAGCCCTGGAAAGGACACTTGCAGTGTTGATGAAGGCAGACCCCACATACTATCCTGACCGGTGACGAAGTCGTCTTTCGGCGAGCCAGTGGGTGACCCGGTCGCCGAGGATGTGAGGCAAATTGGATTTATTGCTCTATGAAGCATGATCAGGCAAACAGGTTTGTTGTCTTTTCTATATGAGGCATAATCAGGCAAACAGGTTTGTTGTCTTTTCTATAGGAGGCATAATCAGGCAAATTACATTTAGTCACACTATATGCGGGGGAAAAAAACCGGGAAACTTGGAATAACTGTGTCCCCTGTATGGGGTATAATCAGTTTTGTTGTCTCCATTGTGTGGGGAATTATTACATAAGACATGTTTATTGTCTCCTCTGTGTTTAGTATCATCAGCCAATATGCTTACTGCCATTCATTTATGCAGTATTTTCTCATATAGGTCAACTGTGTATTCTTTGCATGTGTTCGCTGTTTTGCCATTTTACTCGGTAATTTTACGTTGCGGCAGCGGCCCTGGTGAAGGAGTAGGATTCCCGCTTGCGGATTGGTAGTTAGTGGGTTCAAGTCCTTATGAGGGCGAATATTTTCCTCTTAAAAAAATAACCTTGGCTATCAGGTCGACCCAGCCTCAAATGAGTACCGGGTAAAGCGATGGGAAGTATAGGCGGCCGGCGTGATGCTGACCACATCACCCAGCGAGTGCCGACAGTCTATAAAATATAGGTGTAACCTTATATGCCTAAGAAAAGTGTCCTTATTAATTGTACTTTCAGTAGTTTGCCAATGCTTTCTGAACAGTCGCGCTCCACGCCTTGTCGAAATCAACGTTAAATAAGAGTTAAACATGTAAGTGGTAATAATAGGGTTTAAACTGGTGGGAGGAAGAAAAAAAGGGGGAAGAGGGGGGGGGGGAAGGGGGTTAACATAAAGAGCCAAGTGCAGCCTGTCACTCGCAGACTGATTACCTGCGTTAGAGTAAGATATCTAGAGATTATCCGGATCGTGTTTAAACTTACCCTGGTGGCATTGCAACTGATAGCTGCATTACTGATTTAAGGCTCACAGATTAGGAATTAACACTTACATTTTCAGTTTCAAAGAAGTTTGCACAGTATGACCGATGGACACGTGAAAATTATTGCAAAATATCATAAGAGCGTTGTTTTCAAACAAACATTGGTAGTAATCGCCGAGAAAAGGAAAGGGGGAAAAGAAAGGGTGAGGGGGGGGGGGGGGGGGTAATTCTCTGTCCGAAGATGAAAAGTCAAAAGTACATATTAATCGATGTCTGAAAGAATAACGGAAGAGCGCTAACATTCCTTCTTTGAGATTAAACGGATAGAAACCATCACGTTTGGCCAATATTTCCTAAAGTCCTGGCCTGCTCTTCTCCTTTTGCTGTCTATCTTCCTGTGATGGATGAAGGAAGTACCCAAGGACACCCAATATGGCAAATTACATATGGATCGAAGAGGTCAAAGTGGGACTCCACTTGAATATAAAGATGTGCGCAAGTGAAACTTGAATGATAGGTTTGGATTCTTAGGTACAAGATGCCATGGACCGTGTTGCATAGCGGGGCAACAATCGGGAAAGGAACAGGTATAAAGGAAAAAAATGCTTTAACGGTACGATTGCCATATTTCATCTTCCAAAATGAGGACACTTATTTTAATACTAAATTCCATTTAAATGTTGTTCCGTGTAGATTTTTAAATATTCTGATGACCTGATTTTTTTGAGGACGTACTTCTTTTGCATCACATGTCCCTAAAATTGTCTGCATGTGAAATGTTTGAAATTAAATTTTACAGGTGAAATTGAATTGACTAGATACACACTAAGGCGATTTCTGTCATTTGGGCCGTTGGGTGTGGATTAATTAAAGTAGTCTTTCTACCGAAGCATTGTGTGCTGTAATAGCAAAGATGAACTTCTTCCTTCACCTTCTCACAGTAAATTTCGCTACTCACGCAGTTTTCAATAAGTCCCATAGTGTCAATTTTCTCTTGTTTGTAAAATTGCGGATAGATCTACAAATGTCCAGAATTGTTTGCGGACGCTCAGATTTACTTATGAAAAAAGTGTGTATACTCAAAAATGAGGACGTATAACAAACCTACACGATCACAAACACTGAGGTATTGGAAAAAGCCAGCATTACAACAGTCTTCTCAATGCTCAGTCTACAAAGGCTCAGGTGGCTAGGTAACACCTGAAGAATGGAGGATGGCAGACTCCTTAAGGGCATCCTCAATGGTGAATTAAAGATAAGTGTCAAGGCCGACTTCTTCTACGATATAAAGATGTGTGAAAACGGTACATGAATGATACATGCACTGAGGTGGACTTGTGGGAACACAATGTCACGGACCGTGCTGTATTGAAGGGGCACACCAGGAAGGGATAGAGAATGAAGGAAGAAATGATTGCAGAAAGGATGAGAGCTGAGCTTTGGAGAACAAACAGACTAAACCCAAATGCTGACAACAACGGTCCTGAAATCCCATGCTATAATTGTGGAAGACTTTTGTTAATCCTAATCACACTCGTCCTATCGTCATTGGCGGTGAGTCCCATGCCTTCTCATAGCGAGCGCAACATACCACTATCGTCTGGAAAGACAGAAATGTGTGACTCAATCATAGCAACCTTAGGAAATTGATCAACATAAACAACAACACACAGTGAACAAGTAAACAGGTTCGTGCGTGCCTGGTTAGAATTTGCAGCTTAACGTTTGTGATGTGGCAGTGTAATCCCGAATCCTTATTGGCTATTTACGTCATGCAATATATGTTACAGTAATACTCTTACTTCAGGTAATCCTATAATCGCAGATCTAAACTGTATAACAAACAGGTCATCCCAAACGGGTTCCTTTCCTGTACAAACGGAAACCACAAAGAATGTCCATCACTTTCTCTTGTTAAAAAAACGACACAGCCAGTAGTCTCAGCAAATCCAGTAGCATGCACACGTGGTAAATACATAAGGTAGCCGTAAGAAATGCCAACACACACAGACTGACACAAAGAAATGCAGTTCATCGTCGATGAAAGCAGCAGTTACCACAGATCAGTGGTCGCACACGCAATTTTCTTTCCGTTAGCATTAAGGCCACACACGCACACACAAATACTATTTAACCCATGTGGTTAAAAAAGATTACCCCACACCCTCCCCCACAAAAATACCGCACAGAGAAGGAGTTTAGAGTCAAATTAAAAACGTTGGGAGGCTGGCGCCGGTTATGATAAAGTAAACAACATAGGATAGCAAAAAATTAAGACTAGGCTAAAATCAGTTGAGTCCCTATGCTTCATTAGGAAGTAAATATAGAGAAGAGGATGGGGGGGGGGGGGGGGGGCAAAGACGAAATCGAACACAAAGACCCAGGAGGAGGAGGAGAAGAAGAAGGAAAAAAAAAGAAGAAAAAGAAGAAGAAAATGTAAATCTTCTGTACTAACATACCTTAGTTTTGCAGCTTGCATCGCCTTCTTTTGTTCGGCAGACAGTTTGTGACCGCCATGTTCCTCGACATCTAAAAAAAAAAAAAAGGATGGTAATGGAGAATACCGATTTTTAACATGAAAATTAGAATGATTAAACAAATCTAGAAGTTTACTTAAATATATAGTATTTAAATGAAATATATAGAATTGTAGATAATACATATCAGTATATATAAAGTCTTATTGAATAATATGGAATGCAACAGACAGACAGACAGACAGAGAGAAAGAAAGAAAGAAAGAAAGAAAGAAAGAAAGAAAGAAAGAAAGAAAGAAAGAAAGAAAGAAAGAAAGAAAGAAAGAAAGAAAGAAAGAAAGAAAGAAAGAAACTTAGTTCATATTTCATACAACCTAAACAATATTTCAAATCCACGTCGGTATCCATTAAGAAACTGATCAACAATTTACCTTCATAGCACTCAAATGGGCAGGCCATTCTGGCAGGTTTGGGCTGGCCTATAGAAGACCGAGCTTCATCTCCCACGACCGAAGCACTCGAGTTCAAATCGTTTAAGCCCTGAAAGGATTTACATTCAGCTGAATGAAACTGGTCCAGAAACATCCCTCCTGACTTAGTACCGATGAAACAACTGTGCGGGGACTGTGATGCGGAGATCTCCTTCGCCTCTCCAAGCTCAGAAACCAACAAGGTGTGCAGTAAAGACACCGGAACTTCTCATTTGCCTTAAGGCGTACTCGTATTTTGAGAAAACCACATCATGTTTTTTAGCAAAGCACATGTGAACTCTTAACATCAACCCCCTAATCAACATCCAGCAGCGGAACACGCTAAGCTAAGTTGTTACTTGTTACACACCAAAGTAATATTTGATGTAATCGCACCGGGCCCCAATATAACTATTTTATATGGGTAAATGGAGATTCCTGGGATTAGTTCCTGTTTGACTGGCACCCGCAAAGGGTCTGCTTGAGTTGAATGTCAAACCTTCAAGTTACTGTCCCAAAGGGTCCATAAAGCAGCAAGGGGAAATACGGACTGACTAAGCCTAAGTTAGTTGTTTCGCCCAAAAGTTTACGTAGTTCATTGCCAACAGACCGGAAACTAATGCCCAGGGTAAAGGCTGGCAGGTATCGGATTACTACTACAGGTGGTAACTGCCCACCATGTTCTAATTGTTTGTGTAGTAGGGGCCAGTTCGAACACACCTGAACCAGTTTTCTTACGCACTGTACGTCCGGTTTATATTGAGCGAACAGTGTACCCTTTACAGCAGAACGTTGCCGAGCCAAACCACAGCATTTCGTAATATAGCCCTTCGTGTTATCCCCCCCCCCACCCCCTCTTAATTAGGTATTTCTTGTTGACCTTGGTCAGCAATAAAAACTCTACTGTCTTGTCCACCGAGTTTTCTGGTCACAATCTGTGTAGTATTTAGTAAAAGTAAAGCACCCATTTCCACGCTTTCAGGTGTTTTAGGCATTTACGGCTAGACTTATATTTTATAGAACAGTCGGCACTTGGTGGGTGGTGTGGTCGCATCACGCCGGTCGCCTATACTTCATAGGACTTTTTCCTGGTACCCATTTAAGGCTGGGTCTACCTAGAAGCCATGACCTTGGACCCAAAAAAAAAAAAAGTCCAGCAGCTCCATTTGAATTTGAATAAATGACCTTCGGATCCATGGATTAGTGTACAGTCTCTACCCCAAAGTGGTTCTTTGTTGTGTTGAATACTTCGTTGATAGAGCTTTTGTCGAAACGTTCGGTTGTATGGGTACGTGTCTTTTCCTTGCCTCCTTTAAGCTTTCTATTTCCATTTTATGTTGTTTTTAGTAATTCCTTGCACTGTTTGGTTGTTTAAAGTTGTACTAGGCAAACTTGCGCTCGGTAGTTTGCCAATGCGACGAAACGGTTGGCCCTCCAAACAACTGGCGAAACCAGTGCAAAAGCAGTCTGCTGCCACATCGACTGCAGCTGGAATGGAACCTGGTATTACAGAATTACGAAGCGCTTTCGCAACGTCTGAGCCACAGAGGCAAACTGCAAAAGTATAATGTCCCTGTTTGTCATTGTCGCCTGCGCATGTTTGTCTGTTCTGTACCCGCGGGCACTCATGTGTACACACGCACAAGATTATGTTTTTGACAATTTATTTCCTTTTTCTTTCTTTCCCCCTTTCTTCTTTCCTTTATTCACTCATTCATTATTTCTTTCTTTCTATCTTTCTTCCGTCTTTCATTTTTTTTTCGTTGTGGAGGAAAAAGTATGGTACCTTGCAGAACTTGCTTTATGTGAATGAAATATGTCAGCTGCCAGACTCTCTTAGCTCAAAATGTGGACACAAGTAACACAGAGTACAAGAACATATGTCATACAGCTAAATCAACACAGAGCACCCGTGTGTATACACGTACATACAATGGCAGCACTCTAGAGAATATACGGAGTGTTTACTCTCTCTCTACAATCCTTTCTCTGGGCAGTGAATGGCCACGGTTCAGAAAAAAATATCTATGTAGCAGTCAAGCTCTACATGAAGCCCGTAAAGTTGAATTTGTAACATTAACTTTTTCAGTTGTTACTTTAAGTCAGGAGTGGGCAAACTATGGTCGAGGGCCAAAACAGGCTCGCTGAGCAATTTTAACTGGTCCGCGAAGTTGGTGTAAGATTACTATATAATCTGATCCTTGAGCCCACAAAAAAGCAGAACAAATAACCAGCTGGAACAGTTATATTTAGGAATATATAGAAGGGCTTGTGTTGGTTAGTGTGTCTGCCCTGATGAGTAGCAAGAGATTATCCCACAGGTGTCCCCAGTGGTTATAGTCCTTTGGATATATTCTCCAGGTTATACCAGTGTGCTGGGAAACAAACAGATAGATAGACTGGCTGGTTATGCACACTTGGTGTTGAACCGACGCATGCCAAGCTAGATGTTGCAAAGGTCCTTTGGGAACAAGTGAATAGTGCCGCGGCCAAATAGATCATCTGACGCTGCGAGGAGTTAGCAGGGGATCTGGCCAACGCTCAACACTCAAGGGAAAGGGGAGACAGATATACATTCAGACAGTTACTGGTGCCATCGAAGCCAGAACGCTTCGCTTGCTGCTGACGATGGGGACGAAGCATGGGTCCGATGCCGACATCTTCACTCACCAAATGATACATGCAGTTGCAGATCACGGAGAATCATGATCGGCCACGCCAGTCGGCAAGGCACTTGATGATGACTATCCGAAAATGAGCTGCTATATGTTCATAGAGGTCCTGTTTCCATGCCTCTAGGCGCATAGGGCATATAGGGCTAGACCTATATTTTTTTTAAACCAATCGGCACAAGATGGGTGATGTGGTCAGCATCACGCCGACCAAATTTATGTACAGGCAGTTAAAATAACCAAGTGATGTCAAAGAGAATTTGGTAAAACTGGAGACATAGAGTCAGATAATGTATCAGCTGTTGGAGGTAAGGGCGTTCACAGAAGGGTATCCTGCGAGGAAGCCAGATATGTAAAAACGGATGTAGTCGCGGAACTCAAGTTTTGGAACAACACTTAGGTCCAGAAGTGGGCGAAAAACCAGAACTTCCCGCCGGAGATTACAGCTGGGGGAGGCGAAGAAGAGGAAGAAAGCAGTAAATTATACTCTGGTGTTTGACACTGACTTAGTTTGGTTAAGGTGTCAATATCTGTAATGTAAAGATCGTAATAACTAAAACAATGTTGATCAACAGTTGTCAATGTAAAGTGTCGGCGAATGACTGCCGAGTTTACAAAGTAGCGAAATAGCAATTCTCAAAAATTCTTTCTTCTTCTTCCTCTTCTTCTTCATCTGCTGCAAACTTTGGTGGACAGTTTTGATTGTTCGTCCACTTCTGAACTTTTTGTCTTGTTCCAGAACGGACTTTTTTTCGCGCAGAATCTTCTTCTTCTTCGCGTTCACCAGCTGTAAACTTCAGCGGAAAGTTCTGGTTGTTCGTCCACTTCTGTACTGCAGCCGTGTTCGAGAACCTGAGTGTTGCGTGTGCATCCGTTTCACAGATCTGACTCATTTGTATGCAGACTGTTGGTTCCTCGCCTCTTCGGCAGATGCACTCCGACTTTGGGTCTAGTCTTGTTTTCCCTATAAAAGGGCCCCGGAACCCACACTTATGTGCAGATTGTTGTGGTTCCTCGCAAATATAGTTATAATTTGTCATGTCATGAGAAGGAGAACACTGAAGCACATAAAGATGGTTGAAGGGGAGAAGAGGCAGAGGGAGACCAAGAGAAAAGAGGATGGACAGTTTGACATCGGGGCATAAAAGATCGTCTGTGTCAGAATTTATAGAAACTACACAAGACAGAGGGTTGCGGATAGAAATGACTACCAACGCCTCACGGCATGAGCTGTAAAAAGAATATGAATGGGCCAAGAAGGGGATTAAACAACGACATCTTTCATGATCTAAGCATCGAAGAGAATTGGCTCATAAACAGCATCCTGCTGCAAAAGATAAAATATTTTAGCCATGTTAAACGCTTAGCGGTAGCCGCCGTGGAATGGCGGCTAGACTCTTGACTTGCGGATCGGAAGGTCGGGGTTCAAATCCGCATGGTGCCGGATTTTTTTCGAACATGAAAAAAAAAAACCCTGTGGTTTACAGATAGGCTGTTGTCTTTTTCTTCTTGGCGTTCACCGGCTGAAAAATCTGGCCAAAAGCTCTGGTTGTTGCGCCTACTTGTTATAGAACCTGAGTTTTGCGTGCACATTCGTTTTAAATATATGTGTTACATGTATGAAGACTTTTGGTTCCTTGTCTCTTAGATAGATGCGCTCCGACTTCGGAGGAAACACCACTAATTAGTTGACTTTTTACAACACGCAGCTTAGAATCCAGTGGATCTATCCTTGCTCCCAACAGTGGGATCCTGGAACCCACATTGGAAGTTGGGCTGTGATATCGACGCCCTCCTGCTCAACACACCCGATTTCAGCAAATGCTAAACTAGTCGTCTTTTGCACATACATGTTAAGGAGTAGTGGGTCTATGCATCCTCCTTCCCCCTCCCCCGTCCCCTCAAAAAGGACCCCAGAACCCACCCATAGGTGACTGTGACTAAACAAGTAAAGACAATCACTTTGAGGTTTATTCCCCGTGTTGGTTCCGGGGGTCCTGTTACAGGGAAAATAAGAACAGACCCAATGCCTGCTCAAAAACATGTCGTAAGAGTCGACTAATTGGGAGCTTTCTTCGAAGTCGGAGTGCATCTGCCTGAGAGGCAAGGAACCAGCAGTCTGCATACAAATGAGTCAGATGTGTAAAATGGATGCACATGCAACACTCAGGTACTGGAACAGGACTGCAGTCCAAAAGTGGATGAACAGACAGAACTTTCCGCCAGAGGTTACAGTTGGTGAACGCGAAGAAGAAGAAGAAGAAGAAGAAGAAGGTTTATATATTTGACACTGTTCTATATTTAAACCACCAAGACATACACTTGCTACCTTGATGGTGTGCTGACCCCTGGTCATCCTTGTGTCCACCTTCATGGTCCTTCATGCCGTTGGCTGAGTCCTCAACTCCAAACAAGAATGTGGCTATCCTCCCCGTCGGGGTAGACTCCCTCCGATGAATGCTGACTCTACGCATGACGCTATTGAAAAGGCTCAGTTTCCGCTTCCCTGCTTTTGCTTCCTCGCAGCTTCTTTTCATGGCTGATTTGAGAATCTGGAAGTCTGGAACAGACGATGAGATCGACTCGTCCTCGAGACTTCCAGCCGAGGATACTTCGGAATTTGCTGAAGCGTGGCGAGAGGGCCCCGCCTTTTGAGAATGATCCTCGATTGTCTCAGTCCCGGTAGAATTAGCCTGAAAGCTTGAAGGTGACGTGAGTATCTTTGTTTCTTGTTCATAGAAAACGTCAGCATGATTTGGTTCTCTAAGTTGTGTCATTTCTTGATCTTCAACGAGTCTTGAGTAATTGTTATGTCCCATGAATAGTTTCTCTTGGGAACCACAATTTTTTGTGTTTGTGTATATATGATCGACATCTTGGCTATGATGAGGGGTTTCCTGATAGGAAGTGGAGCTCCCATTATGATGATGCTCTGTATCAACGCTGTTGCGCTTCTTCCAAACATCTTCCCCATTTTGGAGGTCTTCGCCAACTCTGTTTTGCTCACGAATCTTCTCTGGCTTCAGTAAAGGTTGGCGAGTTTGGCCGGAGTCGTTAAGATCTTCATCGACCTCCTCGACGACATCGGGTACAACAGGCAACCGTTCGTGGACTGCAGAACTTGCAGGATCAACGTTGATGAACATCTTCGCTTGCCACAGCTCACACTGTCTGAAATGTCTACACAGTATTTAACCGGTGTTCACACACAATGTCAAACCACTGTTTTCCCCCGGAATATTCTGAAGTAGAGGCAAAATTTAACTCTTAAAAAAAAAGCCATTATTTGTTAACCTATTCTAACAAATATACTAGTCCCTATCGTTTTTAGAAGCCACATACAATCACAAAGAACAACAATTCTTCAGAAACAGACTGTGAAACAACACTAGCAATAACGACATATGATATTTCCTCAATCATCTGAAGACAAAAGACCAAGTCACCAATTTGTCCCTTACGAACTGAACGTGGCAGACTCAACAAACACTCACAGAAATTAGCTATGAGCTAAACAGCCCCCTGTCTGTCTTCGTCCTGACAGACTTCAGAACATGTCTTGCAAGACTGCCCTCTCATTGAGGAGCCGGCAAACAACATGTGACCACACCTAGCAGACCTGACAACTAAGCTTTGGATAAACCTAAAAGACCTCATGTTAACAACTCAGTTAATAGCCCATACTGGATTAAACGCATGACCAAAGATCGCTGAAGAAGAAGAAAACTAATTCGACTAGAAGATATTTCTCATCTGTAACTAATTCAATAGTCTGCCGACCCGGTGATCATAGGCTAGATCAATAGCCAGTGTGTTGGATTTAAAACGATCGAGCAGTTTTTAAATATTGGCACTAGAAAGTTTTCGGAGAACTATAAGTAGCTGGCCTTAACTGGGAGTCTAACCCACCTTGAGCTCCCTCCCCCAATAAAGGGTATGGGTCCCCTCCCAAAAATGGGAAGAACGGGGGGGGGGGGGGGGGGGGGATTGTTACTGGGCAGCCCTCCGTCACTGCGGAAAAATTTGCAACGGGGTAAGTGATCCCTCGAACTATGTACAGACAGACGATCTCTGTTTTCTCTCTATTTCATATTATTTCAAAAACTGTATTTTATTGTCGTTCTCCCCGTGTGGGTTCCGGGGCTCCTTTGTCAGGAAAACGAGAACAGACGCATTGCCTACCCCAACAAGCATGTCGTATGAGTCGATTAAGTGGGGAGATTCGAAATATATACGTCCGAAAGGCAAAGAACCAACAGTCTGCATACAAATAAATCAGGTCTATGAAAGGGATGTGCATGCAACACTCAGATACTGGACTAAGACCCGTGTCCAGAGGTGGATGACAACCAAAACTGTCCATCAGAGTTAACAGACGGTGAACGCGAAGACGAAGCAGAAGATTTGCCGTACAACATATAAACAAGTCAAAGCTAAGCACCATTTTCCATGTCTTCGGGCGTTTAGTGCATATAGGGCTAGACCTATACGTACAGCACTAAGGCATGGAACCCCCCCCCCCTCCCCCCTCACGACAGGCAGACCCCTGAACAGATAGAAAGTTGTCGAGGACCCGCGTTGACATTACACGCACAGACCTGTTTTTATTTTAAAAAAGAATGAGCCAAATGAGATGGAATGTTTATGACAGTTGATGTGGAATGCACAAGAAGAATACGGTTTCTGGGGGAAATGAAAGGGACACATAGAGTCGCGGGAAAGGAAAAAAAAAAAGGGGGGGGGGTGGTGATAATGAAACACTCCTGCATCAGGCAGGACAATCAACTGATTACAGAAAATTCATGTAAACATTGAAGAATCTTTTTTTTCGGAAGGGGTGGAAAAAGGGGGGGGGGGCATGTTACTATTGTTACCCCCACTGAAGACAGGCATTTCGGCTTGAATGGCGTGGGCACCCAGAAATGGAAACAGACATCAAGGCAATCTACGGGTAATGAGTAAGTTTAGATTTATACCTACACCGTTATGGGGCTGCTCCTGTGGACTACTGCCAGGAAGGAACAGCGCCAGATTCCGAGCCTCGAAGGGATCCAACCGAAGCTCTGCGCTCTGGATTAAGACACCTGGCCTCAAGAGCAAAGTGTGCAGAGCAAGCTATGGGGAACCATGAAGGACCTGCTACTGACATGCAAGTTTATAGAGGCAACCCACCTGATGGTCTGATATAAGCATACGAAACCGAACGCAAAGAAGAAGAAAGGACATGTTACCGGAAGAAATAAATATAAAAACTCGATGAAAATAAAAGAGCCAGGGAAAGACAGAGAGATAATTACCTGGATGGTTTGGCCAAATTTCGTCGGCGGGAGAAAACACAGAACTGCTAAATAAAGGTAACACGTACACTGTCGGCGTGACAAATAATGATAATCTAGCGCAGTACGAAACCATTTTCAAAGATACAAAACTTGCTCTGCCTTACAAATAATTATGGTGTATACTGGTTACTAAAACTATCAATAAGCCTTCAACCTATAACACACGGGTTTATGTTTACGCTAATTTAACTACAGGCTTTTTGTCACAGAAGTGATCACTGTTCTACTGAAAACTATAGTGTCTACAAACCATTAAATACACTAAAGAGCACAGCAGTGAAAAAAGAAACTTATAACCTACACTGAAAATAAACTTATAACCTACACTGAAAATAAACAGCCTTATTCCTTGTTTGATAAACGGTTATTAAAGCACCAAGGAATCTTCTACGGGACACAAATTCCCCCTAAACAGTTTGAACCAACACGTGGTAGAAACGAGTTTACATATCAAGTCTACAGTGAACGTCTAACACGCCCGCTCCCATACAAATTGCGTGTCTTTTGTAAGCAAAGCAAATACTAATAGAAAAACTACGACCTTGCATAGAGGCCCTGAAGATAAGTATATTAATTCACAAATACGAATGAGATAAATATTCCAGTAAATGCTTCGCACAAGCGAATAAACTTTATGGCGAAAGTAAAAGGTAAACACCGTGTAGGACACTGAAGTCGAATAGACGGGGGGAGGGAAGAATTGACCTTGCCTTTGCCAGGCAGGTCGCTGTGTCAGGGCTGTCCGGGAGATATAGAAAGGACAAATCTTTAGAGCTTTTGGGGTGTATGACCGGATTAAGTAGTCCAGTGGACAACGGTCTTTGAACAGCAACGGACCGGAAACAACAACAGTGGTAACTCAGAGGTAACCAGCCTTTTTAGTCACATAACTTTAAGGCTACATTTAGGGCACTGGAGCGCCTAAGGCTTATCAAACAGCTATAGGGGTGTGCCCAGTAGGTTAATCTGCCGGCCTACTGTTATGTAATGCTAATTCGTGAGGTAATTTTTAACTTCCGAGCAACACACTGTGTGAGTGTTGATAACTTCTCACAAGGCTTTCCTAACTCTGAGCGTCTTCTCTCTTTGCAAGGTTTCTTAGTGTATTCCGGGGCCCCATTTTGGGGGAAGAAAAGCATAGACCCACTGCTTCCCACCCACCAACAAGCGTGTCGTAAAAGGCGAATATTTAGGGATGTTTCATTCGAAGTTGGAGTACATCTGCCTGAGGGCCAAGGAATCAACACTGCATACAAAGAAGCCAGATCTGTGAAAAGGATTTGCACAGAAAACTACATTTCGGGAACAGGACCAAAGTCCAGAAAGAGAAAAATAACCAGAAAATTCCACATGGGTTGACATCAGGTGAACGCTAAGAAGAAGAAAAAGAAAAATAATAATAAAAAGAAGAAGAATAGGTCCAGTTCACGTTCCTCGGCCCATCTACACACTAGCTGATCTTTCATTTATACTTTCTCAGACTCTTCTACGAGGGAGGGGTGTCACGTTGTCTTGCGTCCGATTACATATGCTCCGATGTCGCGCCTTCTATAGTACACGACGACACAACTTTCAACGACGCCAGAACATATAGAACTGGCCCTAACCAAAACCCCCCTTAGCCACAGCCAGAGCCTAGGTCACACAAGAGACTCTTCTCGAAGAAAGCAGTTATGTTATCACAATCGACGTTACTGCACATTCGGCATTCCTATGCATGCTCAGTCCTCTGACGCAGCAGCCACTTCAAGATACTTCTACTAATTGTTCCCACGAGAAGCTGTCTATATTGTCTCCTATCTCGGCCTCGAAGACAGCATAGACGTGCTCCACCATGCTTTACTCCCATGTCACGCAAATCGTGTTAGTGTCAGGGATTCCTTATTATCCACCAGCCCAGTCCGTACAGCGTTGACGATATCTTCTCTGTCAATGCTTCTTCCCATTTGTGTTGGCGCACTACTTGTCAGTTGGTCCGCTCGCTATAACCCTTTACTCCCCCATCTCCAGGTATGTGGATCCAGGTGAGGGAGGTTAAGTGCGATTTTTGAATGCTTTCTAAGCAGTGCCTAGGTCAGACTAAGAAAGTGTGTAGATGGGCCAGGAAACGTGAACAGGTCTGAAGAAGAAGAGGAGGAGAGCAGAAGATGAAGAAGAAGAACCTATTTGGTGCTTCGTTCTTAGGCTATGGTTTAGGAATTGCGAACTCGCTTTGTAATGCCGGGGAACCGGGTTCGACCCCATCTGCAGGCGATTCGTCTTCAACAGTGGCACAGAAAGTTGACTGTTCAGTAAGGAATGGCAAACTACTAAACGTAAAAGTTATCTAGAAAAACCACAACAGTTCTGTAACGTTCTGAATGGTACACATGTGGATTTATGAACTAATCTATAGTCTACATATTCTATAGCCCACCAATTCTATAGTTTACATATTCTATAGCCCACCAATTGTATAGTCTACATACAAGGTCCGACAATTAAGTAATGAGACTAATTCAATAAACATTTAACAAATCAACAGTTGAAGATATAACCTGTATTTTAATTAAAGTAAGCCCCTTATACATCGATACAGCAAGTGGCACGATCTAACAAAACACTGGAATGACCTCAGTAGTTCTTCTGTTGTTATGGTCCTTAAAGTCGTTGTTACGGCCCCTTGGATATCGTCAATATCGTCAAAGAAGCGTCCATTCAATTGTAACTCTAATTTTGGGCATAGAGAAAAGTCAAAGGGAGACACATCCGGGGGAATATGGTTGATGGTCGAGAACACGCACTTGTTTTGGGGCCGAAAATTCCTGTACAACTACCGCCCTTTAAGCAGGTGCATTGTCAGAAAGAAGAAACACATTGCCAGGTATTGAATACAAACCGGCAAGAAACATTTTTCTTGCCCAAATCTTTCACTAAAATTTTACAATTAGTCTCTGTATTAACAACAAATTCATCTACCACCATCCTCACAGTCGAACAACGATCTTCTTGTATCCGTTCTTGGAATTTTGCAATGACTTCCACATTACAACCAGAAATTGGGTGTCCAGGTCTAGTTGCATTAGTAGTTATCTCCACACCACTTTTGAATCGTGAATACCAGATTAAAATCTGTGCAGGAAACAAACAATAATCCCCATAAACTTGTTGCATCAACTCAACTGTTGCAATGGCGCTTTTTCTGAGTTTTGAACAGAATTTAATGTTAGCGTTTTTTTTTGTTTTTGTTTCATGCTGATTACGTAACAATGCACCTCTTACTAGATTAAAACAAATGGCGGCTTGATTGTTGTCTGCTTATCGGGCGGCGATGAAAAGTTGCCAGATTATAAACGAAGGTTGCCTCTTTGGATTTCATGCTGTGATTCATAGATGGCATTTTTGTCTTAGCCGTAATAAAATCAGTCTCATTACCTAATTGTCGGACCTTGTATTCTACAACCCATTCATTATATAGGCTACACCCTTATGCAGTCTACCCTTTCTATAATCGGTTAATTTTAAACTCTACCCTCTACTAGTTCTCTAATCTGCAAATTCTCAAGCTTGTCTAATCTGTTTAAATATTGTAAACCCTTCTGTATAAAATAAAGACTTTCATTTGAGCCAAGAATATATTTTATCACGTCTATGTTTGCCTGCAGCTATCCCTACGAGAAAATTGTTCAAGAAGAATTCACTACAATGACATACAAGATACTTTGTCAAGCACTCAGACAGTAGTAAGTAAAGCAGAGCCTTCCATACGGTGAGTAGCGACACATTAG
Source organism: Candidula unifasciata (assembly GCA_905116865.2). Taxonomy (NCBI): domain Eukaryota; kingdom Metazoa; phylum Mollusca; class Gastropoda; order Stylommatophora; family Geomitridae; genus Candidula; species Candidula unifasciata. Next base: position 89,220 of record CAJHNH020006968.1, on the reverse strand, counting down.
TACGATAACTGCAGCGGGAAAGAGTGCAGCGCGAATGTAAATCGCGAAACAGAATAACCAGCACGTAACGCCGCTGTAACTGGGCAGGTTAGGAATCAGTCACCTGCAACCGCTGCTGCATCCGAATACTGCGCACGCGCTCTAATGACCGATGTGCAGGGACGTAGACTGTGACAACATAACATGATCTAACAGTAACTGAAACATTTGGCTACTACTATTTATATATTTGCCTATATCTCTCATTTGGGAGTTAGTTTAAACTCCGTTTACTTGTAGACTTAATTACCGTGTCGCAAAATTATGTGTGTCTCAAAACTGTGTCTCTTTCAGTGTGGCTTCTGGGACCCTATTTTAGGGAAAGACAAGAATAGACCCACTGACCACAACAAGCATGTCATAAAAGGCGACTAAATAGATTGTCTTCTCCAAAGTCGGTGTGTATTTAACTGAGAGGCAAGGAACTAACGGCCTGCACACAAATAAGCCAGATTTGTAAAATCTTCTTTTTCTTCGCCTTCACCAGCTGTAAATTATGACAGAAAGTTCTGGCTGTTCATTCACTTCTGGACTGCAGTCCTGTTCCAGAACCCGAGTGTTGCGTGTGCATCCGTTTGACACATCTGACTAATTTGTATGCAGACTGTTGGTTCTTTGCCTCTCAGGCAGACGCACTCCGACTTTGAAGGAAGCTCACAATTAATCGATACTTAGGGCATGTTTTTGGGTAGGCAGTGGGTCTATTCTTGTTTCCCATATAATAGGACCCCTGAACACACACAGAGAATTTGTAAAATAAAATGTATGGGCTCGCAATTCTGGAACAGAAGCGATCTCCTGGAGTGTAAAAACAACCAGAAAATATCCAACGGTGATTCCAGCGATGAACGCGAAGACAAAGAAAATGACAAGTTTGTCACCAGTATGAACCATTTGAAACGCCCTGCCTCAAAGAAACATGAAAACACATGCGACCCAGGATTCTCATCAATTGTAGAGAAATTCGTACGGCCGCCTGCCTTAGTTTGAGTATGTGGACATATCTACACAGCTGTTTGTTTAGTTGGTGACGTAATGCGTGCAGCAGAGAGATTTTGGGCAGCTTTACTCCTGGGTTGGGGCCACATTTGTCACCAAGGACGCCGTCTTTTGATGACGGCTGTTACGTAATGATGCAGGGCCAGTAATGTTGTTTGGGAGAATTGTTACGTTAGGGAGGTGTTGTTAATTTGTAGGGTTCATGTTTCGAGTTGGAGCTTTTATGTTGCTTTAAAAGTAAAATAATGTAAAAAATCTTTTTTACGCAAGAGGTGCAAACAATACATGATATCTGGGTTAGGTTTAAGTTAGTCTCCCCAAACAAAGTAGGTCACGTTTTATTCACAAGTTTGTTTAGATGGTTACGGGTGTGCCGCTCTGTTGTTTGCTTTTTGGGTTGTCTTGCATTTACGTTTTTATTCCGAAACAGAGAAGCCCTGTGATAAAGGTTGCAGCAGTCTCTGGGGTGAGGGGGGGGGGGGGGGGGGGGGGACTCAGGTTGTCCATGTTTTAAGTGTTAAAAGCGCTGGCGTGCTGAAATATAAAACACGCGACATCAACCGCATTTCGGAAAACCACCGTAACCTTGTGCCAAGCCACGTGGCCCAAGGTCTGCCAATCAGAAGTGAGCTAGTGAGTATATGGGAGATCAGTTGGGAGACTAACGTTAGTTTTACCGACATCTGTAACGGTGCTAAAGTTTTCAGGTTGCAAGGCAGGAGGTCAGCGCAGGAAAGGACGAACACGAGTTTTTGTGAGTTTGCTTGGGCAACACGAAGCGACGGGGGTAAGAATAACTGGTCGTTCTGTGACCGGACCCCAGAGTAAAAGGAGTGAAACTGGATCCAGTATGATCCGTATGAACGTGGATCTGGAGGGAACCAGAATGAACGTTATTAATCCTGAACGGCAAGGAGTTAAGCTGTGTTGAATTACAGTTGAGGATAACAGTTGTGTTCTATGGCCTGTTGGTTATGCCAGTTGTGTACATGCTAGTGTCCATCGTCTGAAACGTTGGCGTAGACTTAGACTTAGAGTATGAGCAAGGGGACCTTGTCAGATTGGCTCAAGTGTTCGGCTTTAATGTTAGTTCTTGTCGCTTGTGTTGTATTAAGAATAAACCGGTGAACTGCTGTCAACCTTCGACGACTGTCATTTGGAGACGTGTGATAGCTGATCGGAAGAGAAGTTTGACTCGTCTGTACTGTGATCCTGTCTTCTAGACAACAGAGCCAGTGTCTAGTCTGTATGAGGGAGACTGAGTGCGGAGGAGACACATAACATTGGGATCTCGTCCTTTTTTTTACATTACAATGGAGACTGGTCCTTTTGAACATTACATTAGAGGCTGGTCCTTTTTTAACATTACATTAGAGGCTGGTCCTTTTGAACATTACATTAGAGGCTGGTCCTTTTGAACATTACACTGAGAGGGTGTCCTTTTTGAACAGTACAATGGCAGCTCGTTACACCTGAACATTACAGATGAGACGTGTCAGACAAAAGTAGAGTAAAACGTAGAGGATACTCAAAACTGCCGTAAGTTGAAGCTGATTATGTGTCACAGGTGATGCAGTTTAAATAGTCGAGAGATATTAGGTAAGTCTTGGACATGCTGTCGTGTGCATTAAGTAAATTGTGGACTCATATTTTTACATAGCATTCAGCACTCTGACGGCGATGTTGTCAGCGTGACGCCTTTACTTCTCCCAAAAAGCAAAAATGCTGTGTCGTCTCCACATTGAAGGTTGGCTGCAGTGTATCATTGTTGTCTTTGTAAGGATCCAATCTCTTACACGGTGCGATTCTCTTGTACTATTGTCTGAAAACCACTAGAACAACTTTCAAACCCCCCAACGTATGGAACGAACCATATTAGTCGAGAATTATGAAATTGTTAACTGCATTTACTTACCTCCACTGAACTGCACTATCAAGACTTTTCAGCCTCATACCGAGAGCTTTCCCCCCCCCCCCCCCCCCCCCTGGTAATAAGATGCCGGTACTCACGACAAGGTGTCTATTAAAAGGAACTGGTATGCACCACAAGGTGTCTATTAAAAGGAGCAGGTATGCACCACAAGGTGTCTAATAAAATGTACTGGTATGCACCACAAGGTGTCTAATAAAATGTACTGGTATGCACCACAAGGTGTCTAAAAAAAGGAGCTAGTATGCACCACAGTGCTGAAAAAAAGGATGCCTTAAAAAAAAAGGTGCCGACACTGTGTCACGTCAGCTGAAAACATTGTTTATACCCATTTATGGCTGGGTCCACCTTGGGGTCGAGTGAAGTAAGCTAAGGCCCATCTTCCACGTCTTCTGCCATATTGGGCATCAAGGGCTAGACCTGAATTTTATAGACCAATCGGCACTCCGTAGGTGATGTGGTCAACATCACGCCGGCCGCTTTTGTTTCCCAGAACTTTCACTGACTGGGTTGACCTTGGAGCTAAGGTCAAAGTTGATAAAACTCCGGCTCCATCAAGACCTGAACCTGCGATTTTCGGATTCGCCGACGAGGATCTAGCCTCTACACAAGGACGGCTTCCATGTTATGCTATAGGAATGTTAAATTCTCTGTGTCTTAGAGGTCAGTAAACGCGTTTCACACTACTTGATGTACTTGTTTCCGATTCTTTTATTTTTTAAACCATCATTTTTGGTATCGTTATTCCTTTAATTATAGTTGCAGTTTAGAGGATTGACGTCATCGCAACCGGGTTTAATCCCATATGATTCAGACCCTCTTTGCGGAACGGCTAGCCGTCTGTCGAGCTCGGCTCACAGAACACTACCACCGTAGTTAGGGCTACGATCCCCAGTGGCACTCGTGAACCGAACGACGCAGCAACCCACAACGTTCAAAGCGCGAGACAAACTGCCTGACCACTTCGCCATGGAAAATTCCGATAGCTGCTCGTTTGCGCCGTGATGTTTTAGTTTCTCATGATCTCTTCCAACCGCTCTTCTACTCCAGTTTAATTGTTATCACAAAGTCCTCCACTCTTCCATTCTTATAACGAGCCAAGTGAATGTAGGTTGCCTCTTTAAGCGTAGACAATCAGTTCCTTTCGTGGGTTGATTTCTATCATAGCATCTTCGTTACAGTGTTATTTGTTCATTGTAGCATGATGTGGCTAAGGCGCTTTGGGCACAAGCAATGGTATCAGTAGAGAAAC
>CAJHNH020006968.1:0-80000 GCA_905116865.2 Candidula unifasciata | reverse complement strand
GGTAGGCGAGAGTTCGTGGGGGCCTGTTCTGTAGAGGGAGCTAATTCATACGCTCAGCCATACAATCACAGATACCTACGGCGAAAGAAACCTACACGTTCCAGACTGTACCTTTTCTATCACTCGAATATAAACCCTTATCATCAACATCATCATCATCATCATCATCATCATCATCATCATCATCATCATCATCATCATCATCATCATCATCATCATCATCATCATCATCATCATTATCATCATCATCACCATCAACAAAATTATCATCAACACCATCAACAGCAACATCATCATCATCATTACCACCATCATCAACATCATCAACATCATCATCATCATCAACATCATCATCATCATCAACATCATCAACATCATTATCATCAACATCCTCATCAACAACAACATCATCATCATGTAGCAGGTCTTTTCCAGAAAGGCTCTCCCATCAGTCTCATCTGAACACTCGGTTTCCCCGCCCCCCCCCCCGGCTCGCGCAGTTTCCGTTTCCTCCCCAAGACGTGTCTTGTGTATTGTGCTAACTTTCGGACTGGTCTACCCTGCCTATTTTGCCAAGTACCATGTCTTGCCCTCCCGTTACCGTTCTTTCCCAGCCATTGCCACACATGATATGTTCAAAGTATTACGATTTCTGAGACGATTCTACTCGATATTAAGATCTTTTCAAATATTAGTATTTCTTGTTTTATTAGATCACTGTATTCTAATAATCTTTCTGTAGCATTTCCTTCCAATAAACACACACAACATTTTTTTTTAGGTATTTCTAAATGGGGCGCATCGAGGTTAGCTTTTTCCCAACAAAGAACTCATCTCATTTACAGATGTCAATTTTGAAATGGGGTGGGGCGGGGGGTCACTATTGGTGTTACAACGCTAGGATGCCAACAGACTAAGGCGGATGTGTAGCTAGTCAGTTCATCTGTCAGCATGGCCTTTAAATAACGTCGCTCTTTTCACGGCACGGCCGCAGATATCTATTTCTCTAGCCAATTCTCCAGCCCTATGTGCTTTCATGTGTAGTGCATCTTCAACGTCTTGTATCCACCTTTGCGGACGTCAAACCCTGTCTTGTCTTCCAAAAACTGCACCTTCCATCACCCTTCTCTCCAAGCCACCATGAAGTTTATCATGGCCAAAATACCCCAGATTTTGGGAACAGATGCTGTTTATGAGCTAGTTTTCCTCAATGTTCAAACTATGTGTAGTAATGAAGTAGTGACTGAATAATTTCATCATGTACCATTGCCGACATGTATAGGCAGTCATGACTCCCCATCCATACGATCACAAGAATTAGGGATCAAGTCTGTGTTCTTGTCCTGCTCATGGCCTGTGCACTATATTTAGACTGACTTTTGTCATTTGTTTTCTCGTTTTCTTTAAAAAAAAATATGTTTGCCAGTTGTACCTAGGTTACTAAGCATTTATTTAAAAAAAAAATTGGTATGGGGCGTCGCAGGTCGATCCAGCCTAAAATGGATACCAGGATGGATGTCCTATTGAAGTAAAGACGGCCGGCGTAATGCTGACCACATTACCCAACTAGTGCCGATTGGTCTGTACAAATATGAGAGCTCTTGCAGATGCCCGATGCGCCTATGGTGTGAAAAGGCATCTTTACCTTTACTTATAACATGCCGAAACTAAAATGGCTAATATCTGAGATCAGTTAACTGTTTTAATCCTTTTCTGGAACTATCCTCTCTTTCTGTCGTCTTCCCTTCGTGCTATTCACTGCCTTTTCCTTAGATGCGGCTCCGGGGTTTATAGGTTAGTGAATGCGGTTAACAATTTCATGATCATGGAGTACTACCGTTTGCTCCCCGGTTTAAAAAAAATCGTTCTCGTGGTTTTCGGACAATAGTACGAGAGTCACACCGTAGGAGAGGCTGGCGCCTCACCAGGTAGTATTCCCAAAGACAACAGTGGTAAGAAGAAACTCCACAGGGAAGCATGTACAGCAGGGGTCTACCAATCATCAGTAGAAGTAATCTCTCGTCGACAAATGTTTCGGCCCAGACATTTTCTGAGAGTGGGCCCACCTGAGTTCATGAAGCTCAGGGTTGGTTTCCCCTGCTGCGCGAATTACCGGATGTTATTCGGACAGGAACAAGACGAATTGGTGATTTGCAAAAGGTACTGTGAGATAAGAAGTCGTTGCGGTAGCATAATTAAAGCAGTCTGCATTCCTGGACGACCGAGTGGCAAGCTTACGACTGATTTACAGGACACATGTTGGACTTTGTTAGCAGGTGGCAGAGGGACACTGGCAGACAATTCGGACACGATGGACTTTGAGGGATAAGACATTCTTTTCCACTAGACACTCGGACCAGCTCAGCGAGGCCCGTCCCCTACGTTGTTTCGTTGTGTCCAGAGCCAGCTCGAGGCCCTCTCAGCAACCTCGCCCAGCTGTTTAAGTGTCCGTTTGCGTTCATTACCTCGTAAGCCTAGTTCTTTAATCACATTGTAAAGTGAAGTGGAAACGAGACTTCTTGCGCCTACTTCGACGGCTAAGTCACTGTATTTCTCGAGCGTATACATATGGCTTTCGTCCATTCGCGACTCATACGGCACGGTCAGCTCAATCATGATGAGCTGACGTTTCTCCGCAGAGTGGAGAACTATGTCAGGTCGCAGGCTGGTCTTCCGGATTAACTCAGGGTACCTTTCATGGCCAGGCAGGTCAACGACCAGTAACCAGTCCCTCGCAAAGTCTAGCATAGATGGAGCGTATGCGACGTTGTTGAGTCTATCTTTGTGAATCTGCCCAGCCTTGAGGAAGCGTATGGGGACGACGGTAGGACTGGCCCTCGCATTGGCCCTCATCCTAGCTTAGTCCACAATGGCTGCCAACTCTTTTAGCACATTGTTGTGGCACCAAGTATATCTGCCTTGACCTAGGGCTTTTCTGCATGCGGACAGTACGTGTTCTAACGTCTGTTTCGCTCTGGGCAGCGGGCATGACAGGTCGTTAGTCGCACTCCACTTGACTATGTTTACACCAGACGGTAATACATCATAGGCCGAACGAACGATGAAGCTCAGTCGCAGCGGGGTCATTCGCCAGATCTCACCCCATGTGAGTACTCTTAGCAATGCGCTCTCCAGGCTAACCCAATGGCCCTGCTGCGACTGTTGGGCTGCTTTCTGAACCCTAACCTTGTTTTCGTTGTCCCTAATTTGTTGTATCACCATGGTTGTGGCTTTGGACCACCAACTGACTTTCTCGTGACCTAGGCCTCGACGGTCGGTTTGAGTGTATCCCATAATTTCCCTCAATCTTAGTGCATTCTGGGCAGATTCAATCGCACATAGGACCTTCCATTTCAGAACAGTCTTTAGAGCGGGCTGGACAGCGATGACATTTGGGTCTGAAGACTCGCGCAAGAGCATGGCGAGTCTTACTTTGCCGACTTTAAACTCTTGGTTATCGATTTCAACGGGAGTACCAGCTTAGCCTGCTTACAATACAGAGCCACGTCAGTCAGACAAGGCGGTGCACCAATCCACTTTCTTATGGATTTGTTGATTTTTTCTCCATCGTCTCCACTGCAGTCATTGTCACTTCATAGACTAACAGCGGCCAGAGGAGCTTTGGAATCAACATGAATTGCAGACACCAGACCTTGAACTTCCCGATCAGCCTGCTACGTTCGATCGCGAGCAGGCCTGTAGCCAGTGACTCGTGTATTCGCCGGACCTCCGCTCTATCAGATAACTTCGAATCGTAAACGCGACCAAGGCTCTTCACCGGTTCCTCTAGAACCGTGGGAATTTTATTCCTTGCCACCGTAAAACTGGTTGCCGCTACCTTACATTTTAGGAATGACAGACTCCTCGACTTCTGCGGTTTGAATTGTATACCGCTCCATTGGACCACCGCGTCCAATCTTTTTAGAATCGTGCGGGCAGATTCCTCGCTGCCCGTGTTTATAGTCGTGTCATCCATAAATGCACGTAGTGGAGACATCCAGTGATCCCCACTTTGAAGACCCTGTCCGTAGCCGGCCGCCCCGTCTAACATGACCTGCATGGCCATGACGAACAGTATTAGTGAGATCGTACATCCCATAGCTATCCCAACTTGGAGCTCAGTCCATCTCGTGGTAAACGTCGAGGTAGAGAAGCGCAAAGCGTACGTAGAGAAATATTGCTCAATCGTTTCGTTGATCTTGTCGGTAGGTGAAACATGCGAAGGGCCTGCCACATTGGCCTATGGGGAACTGCTCTATAGGCGTTGGCGAGGTCCAACCATATAACGTGCAATTCGGTTCTCTCATGCTTGGCTCTCTGGATAGACTTCCAAATCATGGTCGCGTGTTCAAGGCACACAGGGACGCCCGGGATTCCACCTTTTTGAACACTTGTATCGATGTACTTGTTCGCCATCAGATACTGTGTGAGCCGGCGAGCCATGACCGAGAAGAATATTTTGCCCTCAACATTCAACAGCGAGATAGGCTTGAACTGGGAAAGACTCTTCGAGTCCTGCTCTTTGGGAATCTAGGCCTGTTGCCACTCCGGACATATGTGTTTTCGGCTCCACGCTTGTCTCAACAAGCCGTGAAACATTCGTAGGACTTTCGGACAACGCTTGTAAAGAACGTACGGAACACCATTCTGACCTGGAGCAGACTTGCCGCTGGCTCTTTTCACAACTTCCTCACTTTAAATGATACCTTCGGCAACTCAGGCTGCTTAAGGCCGCTAAGGATCTTCGGACTGTTATTGAGAGGCTCAGTCCTCTTTTTGTCAGATAACATTTTGCGTAAATGTGACTCGAGCTCCTCTTTACTCACAACCAGAGTCCCAGACTTCGGTTGCTCGAATAGACCTCGGGCAAACTGAAACGGGTCCATAAAGAATTTCTCTCGCTCCCTTTTGGTTTTCCGACTGTTGTTACAGAAACGCTCCGCGCGACAGAGGGCACTGTGTCTGTTTCTTAGATGCAACCAGACTTCACGCAGCCCCTCCCGTTCGCTGCCTGTAGCGGCTTTGAACCGTTTTCCTAATGCATTCTTGTCTGCCCGGCACTTCAGAATGTCCCTCTGTCTCCTGCTTATATTCTGCTTGACGCCCGGCGGCGCCTTTTCGACTGTCCCGAACTCGCGGGAACAGTGCTCGTATATTAAATTACCAAACTGTGTAAGCTTGTCACCTAACGTCTTGTTTTTTAAATCATGAATTAGTTTCTGACATAATGTACCTTCTAACTTGCACCGACACCTTATCGCTCGCAGGTGGAAATCTGATCTTGGAACGCACTTCCTCAGGAGTCATCAAAACGTGAGCCTCCGCAGTCAACGTCATTGGCCTCTCCAGGCGAGTGGGGTACACCCTGCCCGTCGTTTCCTAACGACTCAGAAACTGCCACAGGAATAGCAGTTTTGCGACGGCGCTTACTGCATGGAGCACCCTCGCATTTCATCCTTCCGGCATGAGTTCTTAGACCATGCAACCCCGTGAAGCTTTTTCCGCATGTACAGAGCCAACCCGAACGTTGGGCAAAACTTGGAGGGCTAGCAGGGTCGTTATCGTTTGTATCAAGTTGATTGGGTCCATCATTCTCCCCCTCTTTCGATGGACCCTGGGGGCATGCTTTTATATTGGTTTGCGAAATCAGAGGTATTATACTGTGTTAGGGGTGATCTACCCGGTCCACAGTCGACATCTGTCTCCAGATGTCAGTTTATCCCCCCCCCCCCCCCCCCCCCCGTCGATACCGGGTGGACTGTCTTTCCATAGGTGTCAAAAGGTCTTTCCCGATAGTCACCAGCTTTTCCTAGTTGTCTTGTGGGCTAGCCACGTACAATAAGAAGAAACTCCACAGGGGAACATGTACGTGGTACATTTTAGCCAACCTTCGTTGTGAAGAGGGCACAGCAATTTTCTTTCTTACAGTCCACACATCCAGTGCCACTATCGTGGTCAGGGCCATTCAGCTAAGTTTACTATCTGGGTCAAAATCTTCACAATGAGGATCATCACGGTCACAGCAAAGACAAATCAATTACACAATACATCTGGCATTCATTCGCGAGCCACTTGCTTGGTCTCCGCGGGCTGCCAGTTGAATAACCCTTTCCTAGGTGTTCCTCAGCACGCAGATTCAATGGATGGCAGCTGTCGAGATGTAGCGGCTCGAGGCTCGCATGCGTATCTGAACGTCGTGGGTTCGGGTCCAGACGGTGTCGGCATTTTTATCAAAAAATAACCTTACCTCCCAGGTCGACCCAGCCTGGAGTGGGTACTAGGTGCAGTCTTGGGAAGTAAAGACGATCAGTGTGACGCTGACCACATCATCCACCAAGTGCCGATTGGTCTATAAAATATAGGAATAGCCCTATATGCACAAAACGCCCGAAGATGTGGAAACGGGTCTTTTACTTTTGCGTAGATTCAAAGATCTACTGTCCATCGAGCTTCCTAACGACTGCGAACTGACACCAGCGCCCTCTTCCGCCAGCGCCCTCTTCCGCACTGCCCCAGATGCACTTCCCATGCAGACGACAAATAAATATTTTAAAAAGTATGGGGCAAAAACTGACGAAAAGTTCTGGAAAACGCAACCATTTATCTATCTCTGTCTTTCTAAGGTTATCTACAAGGTCACTGTTTTCTCGAAGATTTGTGCAACTATAAATGAGTCAAGCGCTAAGTTGAAAGTCACGGTCAGGTTAGCAGAGAAAAGTCAAATAAAACTTTATGGATACAAACTAGTCAAGTAAAAAAATCAAATATCACCTTGCCCTGTCCCTTGTAAACACGCATTCTCTTCACAGACAGAAAATGTCAGAACTGCATATAAAGTCATGAGATTTGGTCTTTCCCAGTGGCGCGGCGTGCATATCACAACTATAATCTTTTCTCACACTTCCTAATGCAAAAAAAAAAAAAAAAGTAAAAAAGTGAAGATCCCGTTTTCACGCCTTTAGGCTTAACGAGCATATGGGAAGAGCGTCCCATATTTTTACTGACCAATAGGCACTGGGTGGATAATGTGGTCAGCATTATGACGGCCGTCTTTACTTCCCCAGGACCATACTAGTATCCATTTTAGGATGGGTCGACCTGTGACGTCCATACCATGATAAAAATCCGCGCAGCCAAGAGTGGGTTTCGATCGCGGTACCAAAGCCTAAGCCACGGACGCCGACGATTACCTAATATGTTTTACTATTTAGTGTTACTTTTTAGTATTTATTGCACATACGTCACTCGACTTACTTCTCAAACATAGTGAGAAAAGGAGCGTTCGCTACATGCATTCACCACTCATACAGAAACTGTAAAGAGTGAAAGCTACCAACTTAAGTTAGTTGCGTGTCTTTTACAGAACGTTGGTGAACCAAAATTATTTTTGGCTGTTGTGATTTTTCTAAACAAATGTTACGTTCAGTAGTTTGCCATCATTGGGGCAACTATTTCCCCTGTTGACACACAAACAGCTGCTCCGGAGTAGAAAAGTAAATCTGATCAGAACTATTTTGTGGCCAACACTATGCTATCAGTGCCAAGCGTGGATACTTACAACCTCTAATAAACGTAAAATTGTGACAACAGAGATGAAATGCCTTAGAAGAGCTGCGGGAGTTTGAAGTAAAGACAGAATACGAAACTCATGAAATCAGACGAATGCTAGGAATAAAGCCAGTCTTACAGGTCATCTAAGAACAACAAATAAAGTGGTTTGGACACCTAACAAGAATGCCCTGGTACTATCTGCCACAGCGAGCCACACTAAAAAGTTACAACGGGTATAGAGCGAGTGGAAGACCTCGGAAAATATTGAGTAATGGCATTAAGAATAGCCTTACAGAAATGAACAGCAATCTTAATAGTGCTCTTGACAAAGCTCATCAACAAACGTTATATCCGCCCCCCACCCCCCCCCCCCCCCCCGAACACTTACGATGAGAGTACAAGAAGTGGAAGAGAAGAAGAAGAAGAAGAAGAAGAAGAAGAAGAAAGAAGAAGAAGAAGAAGAAATGTGCCATTGCTGTGAACGGTCAACTCTCAGTACCACTTTTGAAATCAAAGCAAGACACACAGTCTGCAGCTGGGATCGAACCCGACATCCGACATTACCAAGCGTGTTCGCAACGCCCAGGCCAAAGACGCCGACAAGTTAACATAGACACTTGTTCAACAAGCTGAAGACACAGAAAGGTTGCGGGTTTTATGTGCTCGTGCCTTCCAACTCCATGACGCTAACGGGTCATTGGTTATGTTATGTTATGTTATATTATGTTATGTTATATTATGATGAGATCTATTTTTTTTCTTTTTTCGGTCCGAACATTCTAAAAAAATGTGACGCTCCTATTGCTGGCTATCTCAGCGGACAGTGCCACTTTGATAGTAATGAATTCACTATTTTTACTCATAGTTTTATTCTTTATTTTGTTAACTTATACATTTTCTGGTACTTAAGAAGTTAAGCTACACTCATTGATGAATGACGCAGCCAATATCACACCGGCGACTTGACTTCCCATGGACACTCATTTAAGGTTTTTGTTTGCAGTGGCGTAGCAAGGTCAGGTGGCACCCGTTGCAGAACATTTCATTTCAACCCCCCCCCCCCCCCCCGCCCAGTGGCGCTGTAATTGCACAGGTGCTGCTGTTTTCTTAAAGAAGCTTATTTCTTTGAAATTTGTTTGACTAATAATTTGTGTGGTCTGGCGGCTAGACGCTCGCCTGCGGATCGGAAGGTCGTGGGTTCGGTTCCTGACGGGGGCCGGACCCATCCTTGAGTGGGTACCAGGTGCAGTCCCGGAAAGTAAAGGCGGCCGGGGTAATGCCGACCACATAACTCACAAAGTACAGTTTGGTCTATAAAATATATATCTAGCTCTATATACCCAATACGTCTGAAAGGCGTGGAAACAGGTCCTTTTCGTTAAAAAAAAAAAAAAAATAATGTGTGTAACCCTAAAAAATACAATAGCTTTTGCCTTACGCTTTGAAGGTCGTTGGGTCGTATCACCGCTGTGTCGTTGGGTTCACACGTGCAATCATAGCAGACACCCATGGGGATAGTAACAGAAGCTACAAAACTCGTGTTGTGTGCGACCATTCGTCAGGGGGCTGACCGTTCTGCGGAGAGAAACCGAGCCACGTGGGATCAAACCCGCGGCAATCAAGTAGATCCTTTAGACTTTAACCTGGTATGGCAGCACGGGAACTGGAACTCGACTGAACGCTGATGGGAATTTTCTTTAAAGTCGGAGTGCATCTGCCTGAGAGAAACCAATAGTCCGCATACAATTAAGCCATATCCGTAAAATAAATGTGCACGCAAAACTCAAGTTCTGGAAAAACACCTCGCCGTGTCAATTTACGTTTCTTTTTTATAGGGCTAAGGGGGAGGGGGGAGCAGACCAGTGGCCCCTCCCACTCCCATCCTCCCCCATAACGTGTGTCGTAAAAGTCGACTACCTAGGGGTGTTTCCTTCGAACTCGGAGTGCACTGTCTGAGAGGCGAGAAACCAACTGTCTGATTACAAATAAGTCAGACTGTAAAACTGATAAGCACACATAACTTCTGGAGCAAGACTAAAAATGGACGAATAACCAGAACTTTCCACCGGGGTTTACAGCCAGTTAACGCCATGAAACAAAAGACGAAGGAGAAGAAGGAGCAAAACCGAAATCCATGAGTGGATGAACAACTAGAACTTTTCGTCGGAGTTTGGTTGGTTAGTTGCGAATCCTTTACATGACGTTGCAGAACCAACCCTTACAGCCCCTGGCTGTTGTGTGGTTTTTCTAGACAAATTTACGTCCAGTAGTTTGCCATTGCTTTCTGGAAGGTCGGCTTTCTTTATACCACTGTCGAAACCAACGCAAGGCGCGTGGCCTGCAATGCAGAACCCGGCATCCCGGCATTACGAAGCGTTCGCATCGACTTAGCCACAAAGCCGACCGTCGGAGTTTACAACCGGTGAAAGCGAAAAAGAAGAAGAAGAACACTTCTGCGAAATTGCAGTGCGTTATGGTGTCGGTTCTGTAATCGGCTGACTTCAGTAATTTTAACTAACGCAATAAACCACTGCGCTCGCATCGCAAAAGGTTTTTTGTTAGGTTTGAACAACGGATCAACATTGTGGTACACGGGTGTAACCCATAAGTGCTCCTTTCTTCTTCGAACTCAAGCCTGAGTCCGAAGAAGTTCAGCACAGTGCACAGGCTCTGTAGCACCGGCGAGGATCCTGAAATACTTTTAGTAGTTACTTTGCGCAACAATGCACACGTGCGTCCGATCTCACTACCCAGAGACCAGGAGAAATTACTAGAAGTCGAAGTCCACGTGAAAAAAAAACCGCAGCTCCTACCGGGGATTGAACCCGGAACCTGTAGTACCGTGCTTCTAGACCAGTAGCCCCGTGTATCGCATGAAATAACGGTAACAAGCGCAAGATGGTTTTGCAATTAGCTCAGTAAAAAAAAAATGGTAGCTAGAGCAAATGAAAGGACTAATTGTTAACTAGTGGAAGAAATAACAGTCTACTTAGAGCAGACAAGCGGTAAAGAGAAGCAGACAGACCGACAAACATAATTACGGTAAGTTAAAAAAAAAAAAGATGTTAAGTGACGGTCCCCTTTCCACGTCTTTAGGCGTGAATGGCATGTAGGGCTAGATTTGTATATTTTTAATAGACCAATTGGCACAATATGGGTGATGTGGTCAGCATCACGCCGGCCGCCCTTACTTCCCGGGACTGCACCCGGTAAGCGCCAGGGAGCGAACCCACGACCTTCCGATCCATACGCTAGCCGCTACGCCACGGCGACTCCCATAATAAGACCGACAGACAAATAGACAGGTAGATTGACAGATAAATATAACGATAGATATGACAGACAGACAGACAGACAGACAGACAGACAGACAGACAGACAGACAGACAGACAGACAGACAGACAGACAGACAGACAGACAGACAGACAGACAGACAGACAGACAGACAGACAGACAGACAGACAGACAGACAGATAAATCTAACGAACATTATTTATAAACATAGGAGACACGCAAGAGGACAGACTGACAGATATGAGTAACGTCATCTAATATAGGAGATGTCGTTTTGTGGCGGCTAGCCACAGAATCGAAAGTCGTGCGTTTAAAGCGAAAGGAGCCGTACGTTTTAAAAAAAATATGACCTCGACTTTCGAGTCTACCCACGCTTGAATGGGTACCAGGAACAGTCCTGGGACGTTAAGTCGGTCGGCATCATTTTGACCATATCACCCACCAAGTGCCGATCTATATATATAAAAATCAATGTTTGTGTGTTTGTTTCACCCTTATAGACTCGGAAACTACTGAACCGATTTAGCTGAAATTTTCAGGATATGTTTGTTGTGATACCGGATTTTGAACTGTCGTGGTTTGAAATTCAACCTGTCACTGTTAGAGATAGGTGACCACAATTTATGTAATAATATACGCAACTAATATTTATAACTTTAGTGATTTCTAATTATAGCCACGTTAGTAATTGCGCATGCGCCGCAGTAGTCAGAACGCAAGGCTTCCGCCATTCGCCGGCGAGTTACGTGCAGCCAACGACTTCTCTTATACATAGAGTAGGTCTAGGTACAGCAAACAAGACTATCTCTATATTTGCCACAATAACCATATTAAACACGATTTCTATTTTCTGTGTTTTTTTTCAAACAACCTTCGATGGGGGGGGGGGGGGGGGGGGGGGGGGGGGGGGGGGGGGGGGGGGGGGGGGGGGGGGTGGGGGGGGGGGGGGGGGGGGGGGGGGGGGGGGGTGGGGGGGGGGGGGGGGAAATCAAGGACTATCTCGACGTCGGCGCAGACATTGACTGCGACATTAACTTCATTAACCGTGTTAGACACGTGCGATTTCTATTGTTGTGCCGTTTCATTAATATATCTGGTGTATCTGTCTACAAGAAAACAATTGCCTGCGGTTTTGAATTGTGTTTTAATCAGGACACAGAAGTAGGGACACACATCTCTAATTGTTAAGTTCTCTTTTCCTTTATCCGATTAAGTGGCTGCTTGGTCGAATGGTTAGAACACTGGGTTTTTGTGCGGGAGACCTGGCTTCGAATCCGCAGTAGTTAATTTTTTTTTACCCCGGACTAAAATAGTGGGGATCAAAGACTATCTCTATATCTGAGCAGACAATGATTGTATTAGACACGTGCGATTTCTATTTTCTTTTATTTCCATTTAGCCAAACTATGCCACAGCAACGCGTGCCTGGGTACAGCTAGTTGATATATAAAATATAGGTCTAGCCCTATACGCCCAATGCGCTTGAAAGCCTGAGAAAAAGGTCCTTTACTGTTACTTTACATTTATAATGACGTCACACATTTTGGCCAGAGAGAAACTTATGTTTCAGGCCTGAATATATTCCAGGCCGACGTTTCAGCCATTCAAACTCGTGCAGGTACAGACCGGGCAAGAACCTGGCAGCAACCAGACGTATGTAAGGTGGTAGATAAATGGGCCCAACAATGTAAATAGTCGTGTGTGAAAGCAGTGCAACTTGGGACATAGATAAGTCTGTTTGTGCCGGATTGGTGTCTGAAGGTGACCTTCACATAGGAGCAACAGAGCAGGACCTAGAGACGGCTGATAAAAAGCGAGACGAGATAAAACTGGGTTTACTTTGATCATGACGGTTGTTCGGAGGACTTACGACATCACACACGCCACCACCAAGAAATCTTATAAATTTCTGGGGCGCTAAAACAAGACTTAAACCTTGTTTAAATGCGCAATAAATAAAATAAATGATAATAATAAGTAAAGTAAAGGACCCTTTTCCATGCCTTCAGGCGTATTGGGCATATAGGGTTAGACCTATATTTTATAGACTAATCGGCACATTTTAGCAGGGAGTGTGTCCGCTGGTTTTGGGCTCAGCTGGAGACTGAGCCAAAAGGCAAGACGAGTAGTTAACCAGATGACAAGAGATGCCACCAGTATGGAGACTATTCGCTGGCTGCTGAGGAGGGAGAAGGAGCTGATACGGACTTGTCCCGAATGCTGTGATGTGAAATCTTTACCCAGTGAATACAGATTAACTGATTTGAGTTTGTTTTTCCCACATAAATCTATTTCTGTGTTCTGTAATGTACTCCTAAAACAACAGCAGCAGTTAGCATTTGAGCAAATGACAGAGTGAAACGCGTGGAGCCAGTATGACGTCAGCCAACCATAATAATTCTTTCTCTTTAACACAGGTCACTGTCATCTCTTACCTGGATTCATAACCTGTGACAGGAGCCTCAGGTATATCACATATTTACGTTACACATTAAAAATTAACGAAGAAATTATAAGAACTGTTGCAACAACGACTATAATTTAATTCAGTGAAAAACGCAGACGGAAATTGTTTGGCCATTTAATGAGAATCTTCTTCTTCTTCGGCAATCTCTGGTCATGCGCATAATCCACTGTGGGCCATAAACTGGGATGTTTTTTCAAGGTCTCTTAGGTTTCCCCAAAGCTTAATTGACAGTTCTACTGGGTGTTTGCCATATGTTGCTCCGCAGCTCCGCCAGGAGATGACAGTCTTGCAGAACAAGTTCTGGAGTCTGTTCAGCACGAAGGCACTGGCAGAGAGCTGTTTGGCTCATACCTAATTTATATGAGTGTTTATTCAATGAGAATGAATCCAATGATGCCAGCAAGGAGAGTGTACAACACGAAAATAGAAGCAGCAAGAGGTAGGGGACGATCAAAAATAATGTGGATTGAAGGAGTCACTGATATCCTGAGAATCTACAGTACCGGAAACCGATCATCCGTCAACCCGCTATCCAAGACAATTTTCTTTTTTCAGCTTCAACTATAAGCAGTATGTCAGCAGACCGCTTTGCGCAGATTTTAACAACCGTATGAGTGTCGACAGTGCAAAGTTAATTAAGTGGCAAACTGCAGCATGTAAAACCAAAAAGGCTCAACAACATCTATCTGCAACCTCGTGTTCAGTATTTGCAAATAACTTTATTTCTATCATTGAAAGAGTGCTAATCTGTATTTTTACATTTTCTCCAGAAATTGGGTTAGCGGGTAAAGATAGTTCTAGAACAATCAAGAAACTAAGAAATCACTCACACATTAAATATAAGTGATTCTGAGGGAGAAATCCACGGACAAAAGAAGGTTCAGTGAGCAGTCAAAGTCTTTCAAGGAGAAATGTACAGACAAAACATGGTTCAGTGAGCAGTCAAAGTCTTTCAAGGAGAAATGTACAGACAAAAGATGGTTCAGTGAGCAGCCAAAGTCTTTCAAGGAGAAATCTACAGACAAAAGATGGTTCAGTCAGCAGCCAGTCTTTCAGGGAGAAATCCACGGACAAAACATGGTTCAGTGAGCAGTCAAAGTCTTTCAAGGGGAAATCCACAGACAAAAGATGGTTCAGTGAGCAGTCAAAGTCTTTCAGGGAGAAATCCATGGACAAAAGATGGTTCAGTCAGCAGCCAGTCTTTCAGGGAGAAATCCATGGACAAAAGATGGTTCAGTGAGCAGTCAAAGTCTTTCAGGGAGAAATCCACGGACAAAAGATGGTTCAGTGAGCAGTCAAAGTCTTTCAGGGAGAAATCCATGGACAAAAGATGGTCCAGTGAGCAGTCAAAGTCTTTCAGGGAGAAATCCACAGACAAAAGATGGTTCAGTCAGCAGACAAAGTCTTTCAAGGGGAAATCCACGGACAAAAGATGGTTCAGTGAGCAGTCAAAGTCTTTCAGGGAGAAATCCACGGACAAAAGATGGTTCAGTCAGCAGCCAAAGTCTTTCAGGGGGAAAACAAGAACTGCTGTCCTGAACAAGAAGGTCGTAAAAATGTGATAAATTAGGGGTTAACTGAAATCAGATGTGCTGGCATGAAAGGCGCAAATATTACAGCCTAGGAATAAACCACGCAGAATTTGCCACCCGCCCTTTTTTAAGTATCGGCGAAGAAGAAGAAGAGGAGGAGGAGGAAGAAAAAGAAGAAAAAGAAGAAGAAGAAGAAGAAAAGAAGAGGAAGAAGAAGAAGAAGAAAAGAAGAAGAAGAAGAAGAAGAAGAAGAAGAAGAAGAAGAAGAAGAAGATAGAGGAGGAGGAGGAAGAAGAGAGGAAGAAGGAAAGAGGATACAGTCCAGAACGCTGAACGTCCTCTGTCCCGGTTGACAAGAAGAAAAAGACATAAAAGGGATCTGTCTTGACTTTCTACCCCACTAGAACATCACACAAGCGATAAACACCCGATGACACAAAGTGCCACCATGTGGATAAGGATCGCCGTGGAGAGGTCCCAGAAACTGCGTTCAGACAATTGGCCATATTTATGGCTTGTCTATATTGCGGCCCCTGGCAAAACCAGGGTGGGGCTTCAAATGATATATAAAAGGGATCTTTATAAATTAGTTAAAGAGGCAAGCAATAATAGACAACTAAAATGGGACACATATGGTCTGAGAAAAAGATGGCGTGCAAAGGAAACACTCATAAAAACATTATTACGAGAAACAAAAAACGCTAAGCTGAACTTCATGTCAGAAATCGAGAGAGTTGCAGGCAATAGAGCGAAGTGGAGAATCGAATGCGAGCACTATGTGATGTCTAACGGTACACGAATGATGATGATGATGATGATGGTGATGATGATGATGATGGATGATGATGATGGGTGATGATGATGGATGATGATGATGGATGATGATGATGGATGATGATGATGGATGATGATGATGGATGATGATGATGGATGATGATGATGGATGATGATGATGGATGATGATGATGAATGATGATGATGGATGATGAGGATGGATGATGATGATGAATGACAGACAAGACAAAATGATCAGTCGTCAACGAAAGTGGCAACTCACCGTGATCTTTATCTCGTTTCACCATATACGAGAGGTCGTTGTCACTGTCACCGTCCCTCGTTGTAACCGAGCTGTGTCTGGACATCCTTGAGAAGGAAGTGTTTGTGTCGACGCTCTGCCGGCTCTTCTCATCTATCGGGTTCGAATCCTCCGCCGTAGTAGTTTGTTTGTTATTATCACCCCGGTGTTCGCTGTCTTGTTTCGCGTTGTCCATTACTTCTACGGTAGTGGTTGGCGATGTTTCACTGAGTGTCTCCGATGAAGTCGGCTTTCCTCCAGGAGTTAAGATCTTTTTGCCCAGGAAGAAAGCCACAGACGATGCTGAAAGATGAACAGAAAAATTGTATATAGCCATGACTAGTTAGGTTTGTGTTAATGGGTTATTTTCATTACCAACTAAGCAACTAGATAGCCAACCAGCCAATAAACTAACCAAATAACCAACCAACCAATCTTCTTCCTGCTCTTATCGGGGTACCCAAGTACTTTAGCCTATCAATTTGCTTGAGGCTTCTTGCATTGCCTTTAATATTGTATTTTGGAAGGTCAAGTTTCTTTTTTATTACCATTAAACCTGTTTTTCTTTTCTGCTGTTCAAATTATGATCCTTGTTTTGACTTTCTGTAACAATTATATCCATCGTTTCTTGCAGCCGTATTTAATTTTCAGCGATCAAAACAATATCGCCAGCATATCGCAGGCTGTTAACAATAAACCTACCAACAGATATTCCTGGGATACCAGGTATTGCTAACATCTTAACAAATAAACCCCTTTACACGCCTTCAGGCTTAGTTGAGTCAAGAAATGACATCACAGCACTCGAGGCACTCCCATACATGCTCCGTCCGCATTTTCAGCAGCCAGCGCAGAGTTCCAATACTGATGGTATCGGTCGCAATCTGGTTATATGTCCGTCTTGCCTTTCCTCTGAGTGTAGCGAGCCGGCCAGACCTTCTGGTTACACCCAGGCAGCTCATTCCAGGCCATAATAATCTTATATCTCAACTAATTCCGTTGCTTTTCCCAAAAGGCCTTGACCACATCTGCCTTGTCCTGTATCAAGTCTTTAGGTTTACTAGGCATATAGGGCTAGAGCTATATTTTATAGACTAGTCGGCACTTGATGGGTGATGTGGTCAACACCCCGGCGGTTGCCTATACTTCCCATGAATTTTACCTGGTACCCATTTAAAGCTGGGAAGCCAAGATCACGTTTAAAAAAATGTCTTTATGAGGACTTAAACGCACGACGTTCCGATCCACTTGTGAGAGTCTAGCTGCTACGCCACTGCGTTTCCCAACCCATTAACAATCAAGAAGTCATCATCATCAGTTCTCGTTGTGCCTAGTGGCACATGAGGCTTCAGAGAGGATTTTCCATGCTTTCCTGTCCTGTTCAATCTTCAGTGCAGTTTTCCATGTCAAAGATGCCGCACTCAGGTCACTTTCCATCGTTCGTCTCCATGTTGTTTTTGGGCGCCCCTGTTTTCTCTTTCCCTCTGGTGTCCATGTGAGAGCTGTTTTGGCAGGTATATCAGAAGTCATTCTCATAACGTGTCCAAGCCATTTCCATCTTCTCTTGGTAATCATACTGTCTAAAGTTTCTTGGTTTGTGGCTTGAAGTAGTTAAGTGTTTGAGATTGTATCTGGCCAGAAAATTTTGATAATTCTACGTACACATGTGTGGTGGAAGGTGGACAGCTTGTGTGCATCCTTTTTGGTCATTCTCCAGCATTCCGCTCAATAAAGAAGAACTGGCAAAATGATGCTTTTGTAGAGTCGGAGTTTCGTTCCTCTGCAGTAATTGTTGGATTTCCAGATTTGCCTCATCCTTCCAAAAGCAGCTCTAGCTTTGTTCAGACGTGACTGTGTGTCTTCCTCTGTCCCTTCCAGTAGGGACACCACACTGCCAAGATATATGAAATGTTCTACATTTTCAAGTGATTGGTTACTTATGGTCACTGGTTGTTGGTTTGGACTGTTTGTCATGATCTTAGTTTTCTTTGTATTTATTCTCAGTCCCACCATTTCTGCTGTGCAGTTTAGTCTGTTACTTTTCTCTTGTATATGTTCATGTTTATGTGATAGGAGTGCCAAATCATCTGCAAAATCAAGGTCCTCAAGCATGGTGAATGGAGTCCATCGTATGCCTCTTAATGTCCTGTCTACTGTGTTCTTTAGTATCCAATCAATCACAAGGTTGAAGAGGAGAGATGACATAACACATCTCTGTCTTACACCCGTCTTTACTGGGAAAGATGTATTGTAATTTTTTATACTGCAGGAAAAGTCTTTATAGAAGAGAGCAATTATGTTGACTATTTTTTCTGGAATTCCATAATGTCGTAAAATTTTCCACAGACCGTCTCTATTGACGCTGTGAAAAGCTTTCTCAAAGTCCACAAAATTAATATATATACTTCTCTGCCATTCGTTGCAATGTTCTAAAATGTTATGTATGGCGAAGATGTGCTCAGTTGTTCCTCTGCCCTTTCTGAATCCTGCTTGTTCTACTCGTAGGCATTTATCTACTCCTTTTTCAAGCCGCATTATGATAATTTTACAAAATATTTTGCTTGGTACTGAGAGTAGAGTAATTCCTCTCCAACTATTGCAATCTGTTAAGCCTCCTTTTTTGGGGGGGAATTTGGACTATTGTTCCTTCAGTCCAGTCATCAGGCAACACTTCTTTTTCCTAAATATCCTTGAACAATGGTTCTAGAATGCAAGCAGTTGTGTTGGGGTCTACTTTGAGAAGTTCTGCTGGCAGTTCGTCTTTGCCTGGTGCTTTGTTGTTCTTTAAAGAACACAAGCCGGGTGCACTTTAATTTCCGAGAATCAAGAAGTAATTAGGAAGTAAAGGAAGGGAGGTAACCAGGCGTAAGCGTCTGAGATATTTTTATTCGTTGTTTCTCTTTTGCTGTTTTGAGTTTAGGAGTTTGGTGGGCCTGAGATTCAAGTCTTTTGTGTACAACTTTATAAATACCTCGTAACCGTCTCGTGGAGCCCCAGTAAAACGGCTTTGTGGCTCTGCGGTTAAACGGGGTTTGCGGGATTTGTAGCTGTTTGATTCTCATCCTTAAGATGTTATTTCTACATATCCACGTGTGGGTTCGGGGACCCCATTGGTGGGGAAAACAAGAATAGACCCAGTGTCTCTCCAAAAAGCATGTCGTGAGAGTCGACTAACTGGGGACTTCCTTCGAAGTCGGAGTGCATCGGCCTGAGAGGCAAGGAACCAACAATCTGCTTACAAAAAAAGTGAGATCTGTAAAACTGATGAGCACGCAACACTCAGGCTCTGGAACAAGACTAATATCCAGAGGTGGACGAGCAACCAGAACCTTCCGCCATAGTTTACAGCCTGTTAAGCCGAAGAAGAATGAAGAATCGTACAGAATTTAGACCTGGAAAATGCCGGAGGTAACTTTTGTGTTGGAATTAATATCAAACTGGTGTTTTATATTTAGCTCCCATGAAAGCCCATGCTGTGATCGATACCAGGAAATGTCCAGGGAAGTAAATGAGTGACATTCAACCCCACCAGGACCACACAACCAGCGAAAAACACACGGTGACACAAAGTGCTACTATTCTGATGACTATCACCTGGGTACAAAACCCAGACTCCGACTACAGTCTGGGTTTGGGCTTTAAAATGAAAATAAAAACATGTGCGTCCTACACTGAGGCGAGATTTTTACTGGTAAAAAAACCCCGCTCCCATGGCGTCGATTCCATCTTCCCGTGAAAAAGATATTTGGCGGCTGCTTAGTCTCGAGGCATGGCGTCCGCTAGAGGTTCCTGTTCAAACCCCGTTGAATGCTGTGATTTTTTTTCACGTGGACTTTGGGTAGTTTCCCCTGGTCTTTGGGTAATCAGATCGGACACCCGTGTGTATTGCAGCGCACGTAAAAAATCCCTCGTCTATTGGAAATAGAAAAGGAGAACCTAACGGCGCTGCTCGGGCAAAATTTTGAGTTAAAAATGTATCCAAATATTGCAGGATCCAGTGCTAGGTAGTTCCTGCACTTCGCTGAGATACTTCAGACTCAGGCTTAAGTTCGAAGTAGAACGGAGAACTTATGGGTTACTACCCTTGTGCCATGATGTTTATCCGTTGTTTAAACCGAAACCTTCCAGTGAGCGCAGGCTGGTCTATAAATGTAGATCTAGCATAAGAAGCCTGATGCACAGATGGCACAAAGTCAGGCTTTTTTTGGGCTGACTTTACGCAGTATTGGCACCTTTTTTAGGCATACTGTTTTTCAGCATTAGTGTAACGGTGGTGGTGAGCACCGGCACCTTTTATTAGAATTCCTTTGTGAGTACCAGCAGCTTCCCCCCACCTTCTTCTTCTTCTTCTTTTTCTTCTTCCTAATCATCATCATTATCATCATCATCATCTTTTTCTTTGTTCACAGACTGTAAGCTTGGCAGGAAAGTGCTGCTTGTTCGTCAGCTTGGACTTTGGCTTTGAGCCAGGGCCTGAGTTTTGCGTGCACATCCGTTTTACTGGCTTATTTGTGTGCAGCTGGTTATTCTTTGTCCTTCAGGCAGATCATAACAAGTTGTTTCTTACGAAATTTTTTGCGTAGACAGTGGGTCTGTTTTTGTTTTCTTTACATTGGGTCCCCTGAACTAACACGGGGAAGGAGAATTACAGTTTCAAACAGTCGAAAAATCTGCCACAAATATCAACAACAACACAAATACAGTAGCAATAGACAGATAAGGGTTTGACAACCTCTCTCTCTCTCTCTCCCTCTCTCTTTCTCTCTCTCTCACACACACACACACACACATACACACACACACACACACATATAAATATATATACATACACACAACAGAGACACACAGAACGAGAGAAAGAGATATGTACATGCATACATAAAGATCGAGTGCGAATTTGAGAAAGTAAAAAAAAAAAGGTCATTGTATCACAAGACCATCGAAAGGATTCCTTCGTATATTATGAGCAAATATGGTTTTAAGTTTTTAACCTTCCCAAGCGCCGACAAATCAATAAATCCACCAGCGAGTTAGCAAACTAAAGAAACTTTATTTCGATCAACATATCAACCAAACACCCAGTCATCAACCGTTACAACCCACCAAAAAATCACCAACAAACACATCAATCAACCAACAAATTAATGAACTACCAAAAAGTCCACCATCTGACCAATCAAAGAAGCAAACATCCAATCAACAAATCAAGCAAACAGCTACTCATCAACCAACAAAACCATCCAACTAAACATCATATATACAAACTAAACCTAATCAACCAATAAATCTACTAACTGACTAAACAGCCAATTTCTAAGCCTAATAAACTGTGAAATTCTAAAACTAGAGACATCCCTACGATACTATCTTTCAAGCGAATGTCTTCATTCGGGTTTTTCTTCCCTTAAAAAGATGATACAAAACAGAATTACCAACCTCCTGGCTCGGTCTTTGGACTTGACATTTGGCTAGTCAGTTCTTGAGGCGTTTAGCGCCTGAATGTGATTGGCACCTGGTCAGTCGATAGTTTAACACTGATGAACAAATAAAGGTGCCAGTTAATATTGTCAACGCTTGATCACAGGGAAGCATTTTTATAATTTCTACTTCTTTAGCTCCACTTCAGGTGTTTAGAGAGTTATAAGATTGTCTTTTTGTTCTTCTTGCCGACTCGACCATAGACACTAAGCGCTGTTGTAGTTTCTCAAATGTTATTTGTCCAATTTGTTCTTGGTCTGCCTTGTGCTCTTCGCCCTTCTTCTGTGTTTGTGTATGTCTTGTAGGGTATGGCGTCACAAGGCATTCTCTGTAAGTGGGCTAACCATTTGAGTGTAATTTAGAATTGGTTGTGTATCGATTTGTTTCTTTTAGGACCTAATTCCTTATTTTATTTCTGCTTGTCACTTCTGCAGCCTTTCCCAGACATCTCATTTCCATGATTACTAATTTTCTTTTCTGTTTTGTTGTGAGTGACATGTCTGGCACTTGTATTTATAACCAGTAACTTCCTTTTCATGTTCTCAGTTTATGCTACTTATACATCATGCGGGGTTGCAAATCAATTGCTCTATTTCTTCTACTTCTTCTTCTTCAAGTTCATGCCGTGTGGCGTTAGTAGCCATGTATGTCCACAACCTTCTGTCTCGTGTACTTTCAGTCAACTCTGACACAGATGATTTTCCATGCCATGACGTCAAACTGTCCAGCATCTGTTCTCTCGGTCTCCCTCTGCCTCTCGTCCCCTCTAACTTTTCTACCGTCACGATATACTCCAGTTTTCTCCTTCTCGTCACATGACCAAAGAATGTACATTATTTCTTTCTGATGTGGGCAATCAGTTCGCTTGATGAATCAGTTTCTCTCAAGATATCTTCATTACTCTTTGTATCTGTCAACGATATTTTCACCATTCGTCTATAAAACCACATCTCCGCAGCTTCCAAATAATTTTTAAATATTCTACTAACTGTACATGATTTACTTCCGCAAATCAAGAAATGATTTATACAGCTTTTAAGAATTCTCTTTCTTGTCTTAATAGACAAAAAAAAAAAAAAAAAAAAAAAAAAAAAAAAAAAGATGGCATAAAATATATATTCCTCAATTCCTCTATTAAGGTCTATTTATTTTCTATTTTGTGTACAAAGTGAAGTCCAAAACCTGTATCACCCTATCAACCGTCTTTTGAGTTTCTCCTGGACGTCCTGACTTCCAAAACCCACTTGCTTCCTATTTCAGCACCAGTTTTGGGTTATGAAGATAATACCTTGGTCATGCCCATGTGGGACGCAATTTTTCTCTTTTTTGAAGCCCCACCCTGGCTGTTGCCAGGGGCCCTAATATAACCTAACGGTTGAACGGGGGTTCTGGGACCTCTCCACGGGTGATCCTCTTCCGAATGGTGGCACTTTGTGTCACTGGGTGTCTATCGCTCTGTGTGATGTCCTGGTGGGGTAAAACTTTCTTACTATTATTAAAATCATGAATAATACAGCTGATTATGATTGTATTTGTTTACAATACTGTCACGGCTTGGCTGTTCATGTGTTTGCGTGTGCGGATGAATTTAGTGTATAAGATCGTTCGTAGCCGTAATATAATAAGAACTCCACAATGGAAGCATGCACAGCTGGAGTCTACCGATCTTCAGTGACTGGAGTTACTAAACATGTCTTGGACAGCGACTGTACTGTGAACAGACCAGCGACGCTAGAGTGGTGAGCGTACTTGACAGGACACAGAGAAAAACGAGCTAAATGATTTGATAGTAGCTCTCCTACTGAGTAACGAAGATGTCTTTAAAAACAATGACTCACAAAGAAAACTGTGATCCCACATCAGAAAGAGACAATCTACATTCTTTGGTCATGTGATGAGAAGGAGACAACTTGAGTACATCACGATACTAGGAAATTTGGAGGGGAGAAAAGGCAGAGGGAGACCGAGAGACACGATGCTGGATATTTTGACATCATGGCTTGGAAGATCATCTGTGTCAGAGTTGATTGAAAGTAGACGAGACAGAAGGTTGTGGATAGACATGACTACCAACGCCACACAGTGTGGACTTTAAGAAGAAGAAACAAACATTCGATGTGTGGTGAAGTTCAACAAGATCGACAATTTTTACATCTCAGAACAAATTCTGATACCAATTTTTGACTGTGCCGACCTTAGAGCCAAGGTCAATACAAATATCAGTCCAGATGTAAGTTAGAACACATGTCCACAAGGCTGAATAGCCAGCGTGCTAACGTTCTGCAAAAGACCTGCTACATGAGAAGTTTCCAATTGGTTAGTTGAATATCACACCACTGTGGAAATCAACGCAAGGAGTCCGCTGCGAAATCGCTTACAGGGAAAAGAATCCAGGATGCTGGAATAATGAAACTAAGTAAGTCAAAAGTAAAGGACTCATTTTCTCACACTGTGGAGTGTATGGTATGTGGCTCCGTGCTTCACCAACTAGGCTTCTACGTGAAGTAGATTACAGATTTCGTTTTGAATAACAAGCCAACCAAGCAAGTCTCAGATACCCCGTTCAATCTATAAAGAAGTTACATTTAGGGCACTCTGTAGTTGTGTACGAGTGAGGATGTTGTGGGGTGTTTTGTCAGCACAAACTCCCACTTGCTACATTCTCACTGTACCATCTTCTTAACTAAACTCTCATAAGCTGTTGATCCATGACAGGTCATTTGTCTGACCCGGAACCAGTCGTCTTTGTTTAAAAACATATGTGTTTTTGGTAAAGAGAAATGTTTTCATTCTTTGTTATTAAAGATTCCAGATTTCATTTGTTTGTTTGGTCCTCAGTGGATACCATCTTTTCATATATAACAATATGCGACAACACCATGTTGTAATTTAGCTCTGTGTATTTTATTCTATGACAACACACAGTACAGGTTGCTCTTTAAAGAGACGTCAGGTCGACCAAGCAGAAGAGCAAGACGAAGGGAGAGAAGAGGAAGCAGAATAATAATAATAATAATAATAATAATAATAATAATAATAATAATAATAATAATAATGATAATGAAAATAATAATAAAAGATCAAGAAAAAAAAAAAGAAAGATAAGAAGAAGAAGGGGAGAAAGAGAATAAGAAAAAGAAGAATGACGAAATAGGTGAGGAAAAGTGGATAATAATAATGATAATAATAATAATCATAAGAAGAAGAAGAACAACAACAACACTAACTATAAAAAAAAAAAGAAAAAAAAATAAAAATAAAATAACAAAGCGAGAGTGAAGAAGAACAAGAATTACAATTTACAAAAAATGTAAACACTAAAAAGAAAAACACACACACAGAAGTGCAACGAAAAGTTTACTTAAAATTATCTGAGAAATTGACAACAATGACTTGACAAATACCTCTTGCTTACCTCAAACACACGAATTAGGAACGAAATTTAACACTTCTTCCCATTTCTGAGACATATTTACGGAAGCCTAGAGTTTAACGCACGAAACATGATGAATATTCACCTTCAATAAAGGACGCCTACAAATATTTACTGTTAAAGATACCTAATTCATGTCCTCCCTATAAACGTGCAAGAAATGATCAATGAGCCTAGAACCTTTTCTTAAAGCATTTCTGGTTAAGGCTGCGGAAGAAGCGGCCTTTATTGATGAATATTGGAAAGTAAATTACTAGAGCAGAAGTTGTGATTCGCTTGACTGGGTCCGACTGTTGACGTAGATAAAATCTCTTGTATAGACATATATAAATGGGCTAGTAGTGCCAGCTTGTAAGGTTAGCCAAGGTCGGATACTGACATATTTACTTCTTGTCTACGATATTCTTTTTTTTTTGCGCCTGTGTATATAATAGTAAATAACATTAAACTCTATAGTTAAGCACCAGCAAGGAGATCACAGTTAGAATTTTGAGAGCATGCATCTTCCATGTAGCAACATACGGATGTGAGTCTTGGACTATCTCCCAGTCCTTAGGACAGAGAATAGGGGCTTTTGAGCTGAAGTGCTATAGAAAGATTCTCAGAATATCTTGGACAAAGAAGAGGAAAAATACTGACATCTTTAAAGATCTAAACATCAAGGAAGATTGAATAATAAACAGCATCTTGTCTCAGAAGCTGAAATATTTTGGTCAGATCAAGCGCCACGACGGACTGGAAAACATTATAGCAGAAGGCATGGTACCAGGGAGGAGGGGCAGGGGCCGACCAACACGAAGATGGGCACGGATATAAGTGACTCCTTGAGTATGTAAGTACATAAGGCGGAAGAGCTGGCGAGAGACCGAGGTTCTTTCAGACAGACCGTGATTAGAGCGACGTTCTGCAAAGGACCTGGTACGTCATGATAATGATGATGATGATGATGAAATATAATAGCGAAATAAACATCCTAACCTGAAAGCGTGTGCGACAGTAGGAGCCATAAGGCCCTAAATCCCCAGGATGTTTGTAACCATGCACTGATATGGTCCGGTTTCATTTACTATTGTTTTAATGTTTGAGTATACTGCGCACTTAAACAAGACACTTGTCTAAACTTTGGCTTTTATCTGATGTATCCGTCAAGTTCTGTAGTATTTTTTCGAGGGAAGATTAATCCGGTGAGCTAATGTCCAATGAAGTTAGATGTGTCGGCCGAAAGGCGTCAATATGTCAGCTATTCTGTAACACCAGAACGCAATCACGGCACTAGGGCGAACAGAAAGAAAAAGAAATATCGGTGCTTTATTAATATCCTACCCCAAACAGGAGAAATCCACAGGTCACGGGAGAGACTAATATTTCAGGGGGTGGTAGATAGGCTGCATGCAGTCATGGGACCTAAGCTGCATGCACTCGTGGGACGTAGGTGAGTTGGGGTTAGGGCCAGTTATAGATTTTTTTTGGGGTCGTTCATTAAGCATCAGAAAACCGTGAAACCCAGTCTTACCACCCTCTAAAATTTTGGACTGTCCTGTGACGTCATCTGGGGGTAGGATATTAATAAAGAACTGAAATGCCATTTAAATTTTCAGAATTCGAAGAAATTTCATTTTTTTTTTAACCGTCAGGAAAATATAGGATTCCCTTTGACGTCAGTTACGTAGACAGCTCAATTCTTAAATTTGTAAAACCCGAGGGAGACTTACGTAACAGCCGCGGTCTACTAGTTAACCAACATTCTATGAGAGCCAGCCTTGGTGATTTGCGTCTTTGTGTGTGTGTGTGTGTGTGTGTGTGTGTGTGTGTATGTGTGTGTATGTGTGTGTGTGTGTATATATGTGTGTGTCTGCTATTTTTGTTTTTAATAATATTTATTATTAGTTGCTATATACTGCCTATAACGAAAATCATTCAGAAGAATTATCGCTGGAGCAACGGATTGCATGCATTGAGCTTGATACCTTCTCCACTGGGTAATGAAGATAGAGTAAGATTTAGAAAAAGAGCAAATTGGAATGGAAGAAGAAAGAACATCGGAAAAACGGCTTGACATTTCTCTAGTACTGGACTTACTCCAGCGCCACACAGAGAGAACGGATTTTATGAAGATTATTCTACGATTTTGACAATCTAATGATGCAATTTCTGCAACCTGCTTTGTTCCACACATACTGGTATTATATTTCCTTTGGAGTGAACAAGGCAAGTCGAGGGAGGGACCATAATGCGTGGACAACATATCGCCTCTACAATACTGCCCAGGCTTTGTGCTATGGAGATGATGAACTTTGTCGACTTGGGCTGTGAGTCCAGTGCCTCCTCATATCTAATACTATCGTCTTGAAAGACGTTAGGATGCCAATCATCAATCGATGCAAGAGGATATGACGGCTATGTTCAATTGTCCGGGATACAGTTAGATACATCAGACCACAGGGGCAGAGAAAGCATGGGCAAGCTATACTAGAAGGGGAGGCAATACAGCATTCGGCACTTGATATTAATCAATGGAACTGCAATGTGGGATATTTTTACACGGAGATTCCCTGATTAAGATGGTTGGGTGGAATACCCGAGGGTCACAAGAAAACCGAGAAAAGCCAGACACTCGGAGAAAACGAGGTTCTCAAAAAGGGGAACGATCACGTGTGGCCACGGGAACCCTAGGAGAACGACATTCGAAGTCCAACACTTGACTATAAGTTTAGACCACGTTCTGATTAGACAGTATGTGTTTGCCAGTGGGAGTGAGAGGACGTGATTGTGATTCCGTATGAATGTGAAGAATACTTGGCAACGAATGAAAATACTTCAAGACGCCAGTTCGACCATCATCTTCAGCAACAAGTCAGCTAGGCAGATAATCAACAGTTACTGCTCAGAGTTAGCGGCGAAAGACCACGAGGGAAACAGCTGAAGTCACCTAAACAAAAATGTGGCTTGAAAGATGGCGAACCACCACGTGCTTGTATGTGAATGCTCGGAGTGTTGACATCTGAATACGGGTGCGATTGAATGTTCGACTTGGTAAAGGAGTAGGGACAGGGACTGGACATATACGTGAGTGTATCATTGTTAATAGACATTCTTAAACATGCAGATGTTTCCTGTGCTTATATCATCGGTGCAGTGTTGAATATAACATCAAGTAGAGCACACCTTTAGACAAGAGCCAAAGACATAAGCAAAGGAATATTGCAGAACCAGGACAGCAAAGAGCTACAAGAAATAAAGACTGAGATGGGGGATGTAAGAGGAACGTTGCAAATGTTTATGTATGTAGTTAAAATTAGTTGCGAATTCTTTACAGGACGTTGCAGAACCAACCTGAGCATTTTTCGCTGTTGTGGTTTTTCTAGGCACATATATGTCCAGTAGTTTGCCATTGCTTTCTGGATGGTCGGCTTCTCGATACCACTGTCGTAACCAGCGTAAGGAACAAGGCCCGTAGCTGGGATCGAGCCCGGCAACCCGGCATTACGAAGCGCGTTCGCAACGCCTAAGCTACAGAGGCCAAAATGTCCTTAGTCTTTAAAAAAAATGAGCAGTGGGATTGGATAAAAGATATTGAACAACTGCCAGGTGGTAAAGTCCTTATATGTGGAGACTTTTTTGCACTTGCCTATGTATGTGATCAATCAGGGGGAAATAAGCAAGAAAAGCCGTGGTGGACGCTATGGTGGAATTAAAGTGCGTTTGCGTCAACAATGGTAAACCTGCAATGAGGCCAGGGAATGCAGACACTACCATTAATCTTGCACAGATCTCGTGGATCACATAAGCAGACACTGTGTGGAGTGTACTGGATGTTCATGGAGCAGAAGCAGACATTGTATGGAGTGTACTGGATGGTCATGGAGCAGAAGCAGACATTGTATGGAGTGTACTGGGTGGTCATGGAGCCGAAGCAGACACTGTTTGGAGTGTACTGGGTGGTCATGGAGCAGTAACAGACACTGTATGGAGTGTACTGGGTGGTCATGGAGCAGAAGCAGACACTGTATGGAGTGTACTGGATGTTAATGGAGAAGAAGCAGACATTGTATGGAGTGTACTGGGTGGTCATGGAGCAGAAACAGACACTGTATGGCGTGTACTGGGTGGTCATGGAGTAGAAGCAGACACTGTATGGAGTGTGCTGGATGTTCATAGAGCAGAAGCAGACACTGTATGGAGTGTACTGTGTGTTCATGGAGCAGAAGCAGGCACTGTATGCAGTGTACTGAGTGGTCATAGAGCAGAAGCAGACACTGTATGGAGTGTACTGAGTGGTCATAGAGCAGAAGCAGACACTGTATGGAGTGTACTGAGTGGTCATAGAGCAGAAGCAGACACTGTATGGAGTGTACTGAGTGGTCATAGAGCAGAAGCAGACCCTGTATAGAGTGTACTGAGTGGTCATGGAGCAGAAGCAGACACTGTA
The DNA here is from genome assembly GCA_905116865.2 of Candidula unifasciata. Classification (NCBI taxonomy): domain Eukaryota; kingdom Metazoa; phylum Mollusca; class Gastropoda; order Stylommatophora; family Geomitridae; genus Candidula; species Candidula unifasciata. Next base: position 50,740 of record CAJHNH020006968.1, on the reverse strand, counting down.
TAGAGTGTACTGAGTGGTCATGGAGCAGAAGCAGACACTGTATGGAGTGTACTGTGTGGTCATGGAGCAGAAGCAGACACTGTATGGAATGTACTGAGTGGTCATGGAGCAGAAGCAGACACTGTATGGAGTGTACTGTGTGTTCATGGAGCAGAAGCAGACATTGTATGGAGTGTACTGAGTGGTCATAGAGCAGAAGCAGGCACTGTATGCAGTGTACTGAGTGGTCATGGAGCAGAAGCAGACACTGTATGGAGTGTACTGAGTGGTCATGGAGCAGAAGCAGACATTGTATGGAGTGTACTGGGTGGTCATGGAGCAGAAGCAGACACTGTATGGAGTGTGCTGGATGTTCATTGAGCAGAAGCAGACACTGTATGGAGTGTACTGTGTGTTCATGGAGCAGAAGCAAACACTGTATGGAGTGTACTGTGTGTTCATGGAGCAGAAGCAGACACTGTATGGAGTGTACTGTGTGTTCATGGAGCAGAAGCAGACACTGTATGGAGTGTGCTGGATGTTCATGGAGCAGAAGCAGACACTGTATGGAGTGTGCTGGATGTTCATGGAGCAGAAGCAGACACTGTATGGAGTGTACTGGGTGGTCATGGAACAGAAGCAGACATTGTATGGAGTGTGCTGGATGTTCATGGAGCAGAAGCAGACACTGTATGGAGTGTACTGTGTGTTCATGGAGCAGAAGCAGACACTGTATGGAGTGTGCTGGATGTTCATGGAGCAGAAGCAGACACTGTATGGAGTGTGCTGGATGTTCATGGAGCAGAAGCAGACACTGTATGGAGTGTACTGTGTCTTCATGGAGCAGAAGCAGACACTGTATGGAGTGTACTGAGTGGTCATAGAGCAGAAGCAGACACTGTATGGAGTGTACTGGGTATTCATGGAGCAGAAGCAGACATTGTATGGAGTGTACTGAGTGGTCATGGAGCAGAAGCAGACACTGTATGGAGTGTACTGAGTGGTCATAGAGCAGAAGCAGACACTGTATGGAGTGTACTGGGTGGTCATCGAAGTAACCACCTACTATGTTATGTCCTGCTGTCTAAACTGGGCAAGACCATAATAAGGTAAGCGTGCACAATTTTCAGATGTGAAAAGATAAGAGTCCCTCATCGGGTGCCTTAGACAAAGATGATGACCAGGTGTCACCAGGAGCAAATTCGTTCAGCCACACTGTAGACTCCAGAGGTGGAGCAAGCGGGGAACGGAAAACGGGTGGCCTTGAAATAATAACAATGAGTACGAAGGTTGTCTTCAGTTAAGAGAACTCGAGAGCTGCAAAAGTCGAAAATAAAGCAAAGACTGTTAAGTTCAAGCTGTGCGCCACAAATGCTAAAATAAATGCAGTGGAATTAGTTCGTGAACAAGCCTGATGTAGAAAGCACAAAGAGTAAGTTCTGGAAACTGCATAAGCAGATAGACCGAAAGTGTTGGTGTCAATTTCACAACCAAACATCCCTCTACTACTGGACTTTATATGGAATTCCCTACAAACTCTCGCAGCCCCCGCGACGGGGGGAAATAAAACCCTCTCTTTGTAGGTTATTTTATATTGAATATATCTGACTCCCCCCCCCCTCCCCCCCCCCATGACTTATGTATGATTTCATCTCATCTCGTTATTCCGCAGCATTTCTCAAACATTTAACTTCCATGTTACTAATTGTATCCCCTATTATCATTTTTCTTAACCACCATTAATTACCCCCCCCCCCCCTCCCCCCAACCAAATTTCTTTACACCCCACAACACAAACTACTTACGCGTACCAACGCTTCCCCATAAAATACTCCCCTTCCCCTCCCCCCCCCCCCCCACCTTAAATCCCTAATCCTGTTCCCTTTTCAAAAAGCTCTAATTACCAAATAAAATCGCTTGAATACGAATGCGTCGCAACTGACTCTCCTCACTCTTGTAAAGCTGCAGCTTTGAAGAAATTATAGGGGTAAGGCTTCCTAGAGCAGTCTCCCACCGCCCCCCCCCCCCCCACCGTAGACGTAGACTTTTTTAATGCGTAATAGTAATAACATTTATTCTTTCTCCTCTTTTGTTTTTTAAATGTGCTAGATAGCACATTCATATTATAATATATTTGAACGAATATGACATGTGTAAACAGATGCTGAGAAAATAGAACGTCTGTAAATGGTTGGTTGGTTCTGGTCAATTAGATCCCCTGCACATATTCTAGGCAAATTTAGGCCTTATTTACCTTTTGGAAAATGAAGTTGGATTGAAGGTGCTCAAGGGATTTGAGCCCCAAGGTACTGACGCCCCTGCCCACCTAGCCCCTTGCAAACCATGAAACCACTATACAGGTATACATTTCTAGTTAACATGCTCGCTAGTGAAAGGGGAATCCTCATATCGTTAATCGCTGCATGTGGCCCAACAGGCAAATTAAGCATGTAAATGTGAAAACCTTTGAGAGTATTCAGAAACCTGCAGTAGAGATGAAAGGTGAAATGGTTGCAGGTGTGAATGGGTTCGGAGAGATTAGAAATGATATGGTTGGGTTAATGTCTTGTACTCTCTATGTAGGTTTTAAGGCCCCATTAAGGTGGGTGGGGAAGGGGGAACACCCTGTGCTGCTAGGGAGGGGGGGGGGGGAGCACTGCTTCATAACGATTATATCTTCAAAGGTGACTACTTGGGGATTTGCCGAAATCGCTTGAGTTAAGACAACTGTTGTAGATATCGCAGCCTGGCATGGTAGGATCGCAGCCTAGCATGGTAGGATGGCAGCCTGGCATGGTAAGATCGCAGCCTAGCATGGTAGGATGGCAGCCTAGCATGGTAGGATGGCAGCCTAGCATGGTAGGATCGCAGCCTAGCATGGTAGGATCGCAGCCTAGCATGGTAGCATCGCAGCCTAGCATGGTAGGATGGCAGCCTAGCATGGTAGGATCGCAGCCTAGCATGGTAGGATGGCAGCCTAGCATGGTAGGATCGCAGCCTAGCATGGTAGGATCGCAGCCTAGCATGGTAGGATCGCAGCCTAGCATGGTAGGATCGCAGCCTAGCATGGTAGGATCGCAGCCTAGCATGGTAGGGGCAGGGAGTCTGGATGATATTCGTCACTGCAGGGAAAGCACAGGCGGACTTTTAATGTCGTAGCAACTGGTACGATGAGCACATCGACTCTTTCTTTGGATAGTGAAGAAGGAGACAGAACACCTGTGGGATGTCAGTTCTTCATTCGTTCATTCATTTATTCATGCATTTATTCAATCCGCAAATTAACGATGACCTGAAAATTATAACAGGGCTAAGAGGTAACTGTGACACCGAAAACACAAGAAATTAAGGAGTTCAGCTATAATATCGAAACAACGGTACGAACAGCAAATGATGATGATATTGACACATTTTCGCGGTTTTTCTCCCTGTCATTCAGATCCAGCGCGACTGTAATCATTTTAGTTGCAAATTCTTTAAGAACGTCATAGATCGAACCCAATAGTTGTTGACTTTTTTAATGAGGGTTTTACTAAGGAATTTAACGTTCAGTAGTTTGTGCAAAGCATCCAGTGAGGGCCCTGCAAAGAATAGTGACACTGCACCCTACCAGGCATGTCGTAAGAGGCGACTAAGGGTAGGGTTGGGCTTGAGGTTGGCTACCTCATCCGGTAAAAACAATAGCCACAAAAACCAATCAACCATGAATAAGTCAAAAAGAGAAGCAGGTGAAACGCGAAGAAGAAGACGAAGATTACCGCAGCTTGAGGCGAATTAAATGTTTCGTTAAAAGAATATATCGAAATTAAAAACAAAAATAAAAGAAAGACAAGGCGATAGACACTTAGACAAACAGACTGACATATAAAATACAGACAGATCGATAGTTACAAAGACTGATAGATACATATACAGACAGATAGAAAAGGAAACAAACAGACAGACATTAAGATGCATATACAGACATTTAGACAGATTGATGCACAAATGGACAGTGTGGTGATAATTAGTTACAGAAAGAAACAGACGGACAAACACACACAGACAGACAGATAGCTAGACAGATAGGCGGACAGTGTAACAGACAGAATAATAAGACAATAGAGAAACAATAACCACAAGAAGAACATAATTCTATAAGCGAAAATGAACCTATATTCATCATACTAAAAAATCTTTATTTCCACCATGGAGACTTCAAACAGTAACAGATAGACACGCACAAACAGAAAACGATAAGAAACATATCTGTACAATGTCAGTTAAAAGGCACTGACCCGTTAAAGCGATTTGCACTTCCAAATAACTGTTGTAGGTCACAGCTGCAAAAGATAATATTCATTGCTTTCTCCATATGGGGTCCGGAGCCGTGTTTGGGTTGGCGGTGTGGGGGAGTTGAGGGGGGGGGGGGGGAGGGGAACAGTCCCGCAGTCACGCCTCTTAACATCATGGTGACTAATTAAAATTTCAGCGAATTCGTACTTGTTAAGAGGGAAAATATCGCAGTCAAGCTGTAAACCATAACACAACGTGATACATGCTCTTTTAAGAGCGGAAGAAGAAGAAGAAGAAGAAGAAGAAGAAGAAGAAGAAGAAGAAGAAGAAAAAGAAGAAGAAGAAGAAGAAGAAGAAGAAGAAGAAGAGAAGAAGAAGAAGAAGAAGAAGAAGAAGAAGAAGAAGAAGAAGAAGAAGAAGAAAGAAGAAGACGAAAAAGAAGGATGCTGGAACGGGACTTATTGGACCGAAAAATATCGCAGCCTAGCTGTAAACCACAACACAACGTTCCATTCTCTCTTTTAAGATCAGAGCAAAAGAAGAAGAGAAGATCAGATCCCTTGGTTTTCACTCCCCTCCTCCACTTCCGCCCCTCCCCACATGAAAAGGGTTTAGCGGCCTACCGAACCATATCTCAAATATGTGTCATTGAGCATTTCATTATTGTTATTTTTATTATTATTTTTACGCATGTAAACAATGATTCGGTCCCTTGAAGCCGCCTCTTCACCCCCCCCCCCCCCGTTTAAGAAAGTAAGGGGGTAGTGCCTCCCATTAAAGTTTTCTTGTTATCAGCGCTCCTGTGTAGGCTCTTTCCAGGTCAGAATTGAAGCACAGGACACAAGCACTTGCAGGAATTAACTTGTTAATATTTCCTTGAAGTTTGAAGTTTGAACAACGGATCACCATCATGGCACAAGGGTAGTAACCCATAAGTGCTCCGTTCTTGATTCTAACTCAAGTTTGAGTCTGAGTAAGCTGAGCACAGTGCACAGACTTTGTAGCACCGGCGAGGATCCTGAACTACTTTGGGTAGATTTTTAACTCCAAATTTTCCCGGGCAGCGCTGTTAGGCTACTCTTTTAGATTTCCAACCGCCAAGGGATTTTTTTTTACATGTGCAACAATGCACACGGGCGTCTGATCTCACTACACAGAGACCATGGAAAATAATACAAGTCAAAATCAACGTGACAAATTTTCAGCCCTTTGCGGGGATTGAACAATATTTAATTGGAGAGGTTTTAAGTTCTTCGCTGTTCGTCGCCGAGGATCGAGTGGCCGAACGGTTTAGAAGTCTGGCTCTCGTGCGGGAGAACCAAGTTCGAATCCTCGGTAAGTTTGGGGAATTTTTTCTTTCTGTGGGAGGGGGGGGGGGGACCTAAACTACACAGTCCGTGTCGACAGCACTAGCCATGCGGTTCTAAAACCTCAGGCTCTAAGATCCTCTGCCTATACCGCAAAAATGGTAAATACAGAAAGTAACTAGCAGTTGTTAAGCGAATCCAACCTAGAGCCCACAGAAAATAGAAATTCATAGATACACCGATTCTCCAGCGGGCCGCATAAAGTTACTCTATGCACCGCAATCCTTCCGCCGGCCGCGGACTCCGCTTACTTTAATATTGACAGCTAACTGTTTTGCTTACTCATGTACCATTCTCTATTCATTTCTTTCCAGTTCAATTATTTCATGTAGCGCTTTGAAAAAAAATTCAAAGAAATACAAAGAATATAAGTAACATTTGTGCAGTGTCGGGGCGAATGTCATTCACAGATCTAACCAGTCTATACCAGCTCTTGTCTTGAAACAGCGGCAGGCCTGTCAGTGACCGCTCGGGTAAGTTTATCCTTCCCTTTCAAAAAGGTCGCATTTTGAACGCATTGAAATTTAACAGCCGATAAAAAGACGTTGACAAACTGGGTGATATTGCCAAGGTAGATATGTTATCAATTTTTTTTTTTTTTTTTAGTTTGGTAAGTAATGCAGAGAAAATCCGCAAGTGGCAGGCAGGCTTTCTGATAAGAAGATAGGTACAAAGAGTGACCTCGAACTGTCTTTATTAGTTCCAGAGATTGTGCCTGCAAACTGTGTCGGTGTAAGTGTGTGTGTGTACGTGTATATGTGTGTATTTGTGTATCTGAATGCGTGTGTCTCCGTGAGTGTGTTTGTGTGCATGCGTGCATTCATACCCACATAGAGCCGGCGAAAAACGGTCTTTAAGTGTTGTTATATGCGTTACAGGAATGTGAAAGAAACGAGTTAGTTGCGGGAAAATAGAACAGTTTACACCAGGGATTCTCAAACTGTGAGCACTGGGGAGCAAACAACTTATAAACAAGCATGAATCGCGTGAGAGAGAATCGTTTCACAATGTTATCATCATCATCATAATGTGCCGCACCGGTAAGCGTAGGATGACATGTTTTGCCATCCCACACGATCACCAGAGGGAGCCGCTGTGGTCTACCGGCTAGACGCTCACATGCGGATCGGAAGGTCCTGGGTTCGTGACCTGACAGCAGCCGGACTTTTTGTGTGTGCAAATCCTTCATTCTTGAGTGGGAACCAGGTATAGTCATGGGAAGTAAAGGCGGTCTGCGTGATGCTGACCACATCACCCACCAAGTACCATTTGGTCTATAAAATATAGGTCTAGCCCTATATACCCAAATGCTCACGAAGACGTGGAAAAGGGTCCTTTACTTTACTTACACAATCAACAGTATCACGGATCAGTTCAATGTTTTTATCTCGTTTCTTCCATTTGGCCAGGTTATCGATAATTTTTCTCTCTCACTACCTTCCTCTTGCTCTCTTACCATCAACCTTGTCAGTTGCTATAAAGTTCTCGCTCGAGTCCATTTCTTCTCATAACAGTAAATTCCCCCCCCCCCCCCCATGGTCTCTGGGTAGTGAGATCAGACACCCGTGTGCAGTATTACGCGCGTAAGAAATCCTTCGGCAGTTGGAAATTAAAAAGAGTAGTCTAACGGCGCTGCCTAGGCAAAATTTAGAGTTAACAATCTACTATTTCAGGATCCTCGCCGATGCAACAGAGCCTGTGCATTGCGCTGAGCTTCTTTGAATTCAGACTTGAGTTAAAAGAAGACGGAGCACTTATGGCTTTCACCCGTGTGCCATGTAGTTTATCCGTTTTTCAACCTTAGACCTCAAAGTAACTATAAAGCACAATTTACTTTATGAGTCCGTTTTCCCTGTTTAGCTGTAAAGTAACAAACACTTCAACTGCACTGTTTACAGTGAGCTGTAAGTAAAATACAATATATTTGCGCTGATTTATATGCAGCTAAAAAGCAAATCCGGTCGTCTGTGTACAGTCCTATGTAGTTGTAAAGTAAAATTCACTTCATTTGTGACATTTTCTGGGTAACTGTAAAGCCAAATTCACTTTATTAATACTGTATCCTGTTTTGCTGTAAAAAAAATATTCACTTTGTGCTGTTTCCTCTGTAAAAGCTATCCACTTTTTTAATCTGCTGATTCCTGTGCTGTGGTAAAGCAACGGCATTCCCAAAGCAGATACTGCCCTTCGGAAGTAAAGTCTTCGACCTACACATATATCACGTCACGACATCACAAGTAGTCTTATACCTTCACATCATGTCACGTCATAATATATGGTCTTATAATGTCACGTATATCAAGTCACGATATAACAAGTGGTCTTATCACTTCACACATGTCACCTCACGACATAACACGTGGTCTTAGACCTTCACATATGTCACGTCAAGACATAACACTTGGTCTTAGACCTTCGCATGTGTCACGTCGCGACATAACACTTGGTCCTAGACCTTCACATATATCCCGTCACGACATAACACGGAGTTTTGAAACCTTCACATATGTCATGTCAAGACATAACACGGCGTCCTAAACTGTTAAACATATCACGCTACGACATAACAAGTGGTCTTATAACAGGATACATGTCACGCTACGACATAATAAGTGGTCCTATAAAATAACATCTATCACGCCCCGATATAACAAGTGGTCTTAGACCTTCATATAAATCCAGCCCGATATAACAAGTGGTGTTATAATATCACATATATTACGCCACGATATAATAAGTGGTCTTATAATATCACATATATCACGTTGGCACCCGAAAATGCTGAGCATGTGCTCCAACACTGTCAACTGTATGCTGACAACAGAGACGCAATCTGGCCTGTTCCAACCACAATGAAGACAAAACTGTATGGTACACAAGAGGATATGGATTGCACGATAGCTTTCATAAAGGCTACTGGCCTCCTGATATAAGTTTTCCGACAAAAGGATCGAAGAAGAAGAAGAAGACGCCACGAAATAACAAGTGGTCTTATAACGTCACATATATCACGCCACGATATAACAAGTGGTTTTATAACGTCACATATATCACGCCACGATATAACAAGTGGTCTTTTAACGTCACATATATCACGCCATGACAAAACAAGTGATCTTTTAACGTCTCATATATCACGCCATGATATAACAAGTGGTCTTATAACGTCACACATATCACGCCACGATATAACAAGTGGTCTTATAACGTCACATGTATAACGCCACGATATAACAGGTGGTCTTATAACGTCACATATATCACGCCGCGGTATAACAAGTGGTCTGATTACTTCACATATATCACGCCGCGGTATAACAAGTGGTCTGATTACTTCACATATATCACGCCGCGGTATAACAAGTGGTCTGATTACTTCACATATATCACGCCGCGGTATAACAAGTGGTCTGATTACTTCACATATATCACGCCGCGGTATAACAAGTGGTCTGATTACTTCACATATATCACGCCGCGGTATAACAAGTGGTCTGATTACTTCACATATATCACGCCGCGGTATAACAAGTGGTCTGATTACTTCACATATATCACGCCATGATAAAACAAGTGGTCTTAGACCGTTGCACATATTACGCTTTGACATAACAATGGTTTTGAAAATTCGCTTTCTAGTCACATTTTCTTGCCAGATAATTCACAGAAAAACTGAAATAATTGCCAGCTGCTTATTTTTTGATGAGGTTGCAACGATCCTAGAACTATACCATAGTGAAGGACCCTTTTCCACGCCTCCAGGTGTATTGTTCAAATAGGGCTAGATTTATATTATATAGACTAATGGACACTTGATGAGTGATGTCATCAAGCTGGCCGCCTTAACTTCCCAGGACTGTAAATTTTTTAAGGATGGGTTTACCTGGGAGCCAAAGTTATTTCTGAAAAAAAAAAAAGAAAGTCTGACTTCCTCAGGACTCGAACTCACGACTTTCTGATCCACAGGAGAGCGTCTATCCGCTACATGGAGGCCCCAGAACTATACTGCTTGGTCAGGGATTGAACGCTGTCGGCTCCTAGCAGTTTTGTGCAACGACAAATAAGACATGACCTTATCAAAGGGCAAGCTTTATTTACTTTTATACATACTTCTTAAGGCCGTCTTTATATTTATTATCTCTCTTAAAAAAAATACACACAAATAAAGAAGCACGTGTAAAAAAGTGTGTGCGGACAAAGAAAAGTGGATATCTAAAAGTATGAAGGTTATATCTATTCAGGCAAGTTGAATGCCTTTAACGCTTCAGTAGTTATGCTGGAATGCCATTATTTACAGTGCGGAGTTTAGCGTGCATGGTTCTTCTTCTTGAGCGATCAATGTTTGCTATGCACCTACGATTCCATCAGGGGGTGAAAAACTGGACGGGGCGCTTAAGGTCGTCGTCACCGGTGTCTCAGAGATTTCTTTCTTGTCTATGACTAGAAAACTGTTGGCTTTTTTTGGGGGTTAGATTTCGTTTAAAGCAGGAGGCGCAGGGGGGCGGGGGGGGGGGGGGCGCAAAGAAGGTTCAACGTCAAGTAATATAGTTAAAAATTTCTTTAAAAAAATTTTTTTTTTGGGGGGAAAATAAAACAAGGAAGATAAAGAGGTACTACGTAGAACCATCATCAGGGAAGGCTGAACCATGGCTCTAACAAATAAGAAACAACATTTAAGACCTAAAGCAGATAGCAGTAAACCACCAGACATGGAGAGCTATGACCTCTGCCCTATGCGCCGCCCTAGGCCCAAGAGGAAAGACTAACTAACTTGTAGTAAGGGCGCTCCCGTGGTATAACGGCTAGACGCTCGGCTGCGGATCGGAAGAATTCGGGTTCTGAAAGAAAGCCGGCCTTTTTTTTCAAAAATGACCCAGCAGCGCGTGGGTACCAGGTATATTCCTGGGACGTAAAGGCGGCCGGTTGGACGTTGACTTCATCACCCCTCGAGTGCCAACAGGTCTATAAAATATGGGTCGATCTCTATCTGCCTAATACGTCTGAAAACGTGGAAAGAGGTACTTTTTACATGAAATAATCCGTTTTACTTCAAACATTTCCCGTTGTTGTTACGTGTTAAAAAAAAAAAAAATGAATGATTTAACTGTTTAAATCCCAAGCTGTTATTGTTTTAACTCGTTCTATTCTACACAATTAAGTTTTGTAGCAATAGATACATAGGTCTGAAGAGGGGTAATACGAAAAATAAATATAAAGTACTTACATTTTACCCTCCTCAGTATAGGACACAGTGTTTTTTGGGGGAGGTTATATTAAAGCCCCAAAACTGCTCTTGTCAGTGTGGCCAACGCAGCTATGGGGACCGAGCATCCATGAGGTTGAAAAGGTACATTTGGAGTGTCCTATGTTGTTAGCATGAGTATCACAGAGCAGGGCACCACCCACTTGCTCTGGCAATCTACACGTTGCCAAAGGTTTAGGGCCTAGTTTAACCTCATATGGATGTGGAAAGCAACAAAAAAAAAAAAAAAAAAAAAATGGGTGTGGGGGTACTACAACATTATTATCCCAAGCCAATTATTTTTAAACCATCAAATCAAACTATGAAATTATTTAATTAACCGGAAAGCTTTTATACAATCAATTAATCAACAAATCAGACACTGACACACCTCACAACTGAGCGACAAAAAGCGATCACCCTACCTGATCAGTAGCAGTCAAACGACCACGGCGGTATGGCAAAGGTCTGTGACATCCACAAGAACATGTAGGCGCAGTATTTGGTCTGGAACACTGTCACATTATCACTGACTGAAACTGACAGGCCATACCTAGGTTATGTCATTATCTGCTCTACTGACATGTGATAAGTCACTGATAAGTCTTGGAGCGGATTTCCAGACAAGGTTAAATACAGTTACCGCACTATAATCTTGAGGATCTTGTGACCACTGGAAAGATCTGTGGAAAAAGAGTCAAAGGAAGACAATGCGAGAAGATTCTCGACAGCCCTTTGTCATGTCATAGAGGGGTGTCAACACAGAGCCTGAAACATGCCAGTGAAGATCGCATACTGTGGAGTGGTATGATCGCCCACGCCAGTCGACAAAGCGCTTGCAGATGATGACAAGCCCTAATGGTATCTTATAACAAATGAGGTAAAGGGTAGGAGAATCTACACAATGAAAACATGGGGTTGGGGAGGGGGGAAGGTGAGAGAGAGTGTTGGATGGAAAAGAAATGAACTTCCATTCAAAAATTCTTATGGGCCTCAAAATGCTTAAACTTTGTTAAGTGCGTAATAATAATACCTAGCTTCCCAATTTAAAAAGGAGAGGTGGGAGGCAATCTACACGAGTGCCCAAGTTCTGAAGCCCCTGGAAATAGTGTCACTGAGACAAAGGCACAATTTAGCGGGAGTCTAGATAGGCACATACAGCGCAGTGGTTACACTGGATGAACTATAAAAGCAGTCATCATCATGTTGCAGGTCCTATGCACAACGTCGCTCTAATTATTGTCTGCCTGAAAGAAACTCGATCTCTCGCTAGCTCTCCTGCTGCCTGTACTTTTAAATCCATAGAGTAACTTTTATCCTGTGCCCACCTTCGTGCTGGTTGGCCCCTGCCTCTTCTTCCTGGTACTATGTCTTCTGCTGTTTTTTTCTTCAATCCTCCATTGTGCTTGATATAGGTAAAATATTTCAGATTTTGGGACAAGATGCTGTTTATGAGCCAATCTACCTTGATATTTTAAGATGTCGGTATTTCTGTTCTTCTTTGTCCATGTTATTCTGAGAATCTTTCTAAAACCTTTCAGCTCAAGATCCCACATTTCTTACTTAAGGGCTGCGAGATGGTGCACAACTCACATCTGTATATTGCCAAAGGGAAGATGCATGCGCTCAAAATGTTGAAAGTTGCGTGAAAGAAACGCATCCACAGTCTGCATTTAGAACACAAAATCCCGAATCTGCGGAGAATCCCGAAAGCCCGACTGACGTGGTATAAAAAAAAACATTGTAATCTTGGGTAATTGCAGCTCTTCAAAACATAGGACTAAATGGAAAGGATATCAGACTTATAAGAAACTTATACTGGGAGCAAGAAGCAACAGTAAGATATGACAACATCTGCTCACCCCAGATAGAGATCAAGAGAGGAGTAAGACAAGGATGTGTGCTGTCGCCTAGCCTTTTCAACTTATGTACAGAAACCATTTGTAAAGAAATTGAAGAATTACCAGGACTGCACATCAATGGTAGAATAATAAACAATCTGAGATATGCTGACGACACAGCGTTGCTAGCAGAGAGTGAGTAGGAGTTGCAAGTCCTAGTGGAGCAAGTAAACAGAAGGAGTGCAGAATTTGGATTAGATATTAATTTGAAAAAGACAAAAACCATGATATTTAGCAAAGAAAATAATCAGCTAACAATGAATATCACAGTAAACGGGGTGAAATTGGAACAAGTTAAAAATTTCATATATCTTGGACAAGTAATAACATGTGACGGCAGAAGTGAAAAAGAAGTCAAGAAAAGAATAGGGATGGCCAAAAGCATTTTCAATAACATTCAAAAGTTACTGACATCAAGAGAAATAAGCAATATATTAAAAATGAGAATTGTCAAGTGTTATGTATTCTTCACCTTACTGTATGGCACAGAGACATGGACAATGAACAAACAACTGGAAAATCGTATCAATTCTTTGGAGATGTGGATATACAGAAGATTAGGTCGTATTTCATGGAAACAAAATCTATCAAATACAGAGGTACTAAGGAAATTGGGAATGAAAAGAGAGTTGCTAGGTGAAATAAAAAAGAGACAAGTGAAATATTTTGGTCACATTAAAAGACACAACAGTATTGTAAAGATCATCCTAGAGGGAAAGGTTTAAGGTATGCGAGCAAGAGGCAGACAGCGTTACAAGTGGGAAGATAACATCAAGAGATGGACGAACAGCAGTATGAGTGAGTGTACATCAAGGGCAAGAGACGGGGCTTGTTGGAGATCCATTGCAGCCAACCTTCATTGTGTTGAATCTTGTGGTGTAGCGGTTCAAATCCGAAAGTGCCAGATTAAAAAAAAAAAAAAAAAAACCTTGACTTCTAGGTCCACTCAGCCTTAAATGGAAACTACGTAAAATCCTTGGTAGTAAAGGCGGCCGGCGTGATGTTGTCCACATCACCTATCGAATGCCGAGTGATCTATGAAATATAGATCTTGTACTATATGCCCAATTCGCATAAAAGCGTGTAAAATGGTCCTTTACTTACAGTAATATTGCTTATTTTGTTAATATTGATAACATTAGAGCAAACGGAAGGCACAGATATAAAAACTCGTTGGCTGATCACACGTTGAACGCCGGGTCAGGGGTCGTCATCGCGGACCGCAATACAGTAATAAGCCTTCGGCTGCCAGATAACACAGCGGTTTACACCGCGGAACTGATAGCTATCCTGAAGGCCCTGGAGGTGACGATCGCCGACCCACCTGCTAAGATGTGCATCTTCACCGACTCGCTGGCGGCTGTAATGGCGCTCAAATCAATCGGCAAAAGCAGCCGGCCAGACATTATAGAAAAGATCCTGGCGGCTACAACCAGACTTAGCCACATGGGCTGCCCCACCACCTTATGCTGGATACCGGCCCACAAAGGTATCCCCGGCAATGAACGGGCAGACCAGGCAGCTAAAAAAAGGGCTCGTGAGCCCGGTCTTTTTCGACTGCGGACTAGGCAGGCACGAGTGTAAGGCCCTGATTGCTAGAAAAACCAACACAGAATGGATCCATAGGTGGTCGACCAGCAAAAAGGCAGACATGCCTTCAGGCTACTTAAAAAACCCAGCACCAAGGCACAAGCTAGGGAACCAACAAAGATCCACACAGTCAACCACCTATGGAGACTTAGACTGGGCTACTGGAAAGACAAATCCAGCAGCCCCATGTGCACAGAATGTTTGGAGCTGAACAAAGTGGACCACTACCTGCTCACCTGTGACAGATTCAAAGTTCACAGAGCTGACCTAAAAACCCACTTTGAAAAAACCAAACAACCAATGTCGATCTCGGCCTGCCTCCACGTGAACTGCAGCACACTTGTACAAAAATTGGTGAAGTAGTTTATCAGCAGAACCAAAGGAGGGGTGGCATACTAACGCGAGAGGAACAGACTAGAGAAATCCATCCAGAAGACCATGGCAGGGTCACCCAGACATGATTTCCTTCTTCCCTTACCTAGCAAGCTATCCGTCTCTCTCAGTCCTTCGACCTCACTTTATGTCCTTGGCAGCGTTTCACGCCCTCTAGTTTTTCCCCCTCTGTGTTACAATACCTCTACCCTCTATGCACAATTTTTCCCCCTCTGTCATTTGTTACAAAATACCTTGCAATCACCACTCAATATTTATGACTATGCACAGATTATCCATGTATGGGCACACAACGCATTTTTTTGCACAAAAACAAAAGCAAAGAACACAAATGTGGGGCCCTGAAACGGCCGTGTGATCGCAAAATTAAGCTGCTAAAACCAGATACAGCGTATACAAATACCCAAAAACAACAGCAAAGCTTGCAACCACTGGACCACCGAACGGACACAAAAAAGGACGGGTTGAACCAAGCAAGGACACGGCCAGCGATACAACTGGGAAGATAACACCAAGCGATGGACGTACACAAGTCTAAGACTGTGTACCTCCACGGCGAAGGACAGAGCTGGTTGTATACCGATTTCAACTAACCTTCAATGTGGAGACGACGCCTGATTGATTGCTTCATTGACTACATAGATGGGGTGGGACTAGAGAGCTGACATCATTCGTGATTATGATGATCGTGTAGGGTGGTGAATCGTGACCATCATTGACCTTTATCGACATGGCACGTGATGATGATGATTTAACGGCCTCAAATGGTTCCCCCCTCTGTTTATTTATAGGAATGATGATGATGCTACTGAATCTTGCTCGTATGTAACTCTTTTAGGTCTTTGACTATAAACAGAATCATCTTGCAACTAATGATTGACCCGAAAAGCCTTAACATTTTGTTCAGTTACTTCCCCTCGCATGCAGAAAGTTCCACATCTTCTGCGTGTTAGCAGAAGCGGATGTTAGGTTGCAATTTATAGAAGGGCTGCGATATCTGTTCCTTTCGCCCCATTACAGCAAAGCCATAATTCGTTGTCTTTTACTATATGCCCGATAAAGATGGTAGTGGGTCTCTTCCACAGGAACACACCCCGGGATAATATAGGAGATAAAAGACAGACAGACAGACAGACCGACCGACCGACCGACCGACCGACCGACAAATAGATAGATAGATAGATAGATAGATAGATAGATAGATAGATAGATGGATGGATGGATGGATGGATGGATGGATGGATGGATGGATGGATGGATGGATGGATAGATAGATAGATAGATAGATAGATAGATGGATGGATGGATGGATGGATGGATGGATGGATGGATGGATGGATGGATGGATGGATGGATGGATGGATGGATGGATGGATGGATGGATGGATGGATGGATGGATGGATAGATAGATAGATAGATAGATAGATAGAGATAGATAGATAGATAGATAGATAGATAGATAGATAGATAGATAGATAGATAGATAGATAGATAGATAGATAGATAGATAGATAGATAGATAGATAGATAGATAGATAGATAGATAGATAGATAGATAGATAGATAGATAGATAGATAGATAGATAGATAGATAGATAGATAGATAGATAGATAGATAGATAGATAGATAGATAGATAGATAGATAGATCAAATAAGATAAGGTAAGAAAATGTAAGATAAGATAAGATAAGATGAGATAAGATAGATTATTAACGGAAAACAGCATACATTAAGTACAGCGTAAAAGTATAATCCTCAAAAATGTGTCTTGCAAAACGGATGGAAAAAGAACACGAAAATATACATCATTCAGTATCAAACATCGCGAAGAAGAAATACGATAATTACAAACACCATAAAAGTGATGCTCTATTTATTCTCAAAATCAAATTATACAGGAAGTCCGCTTTTTTCCCGCTTTGTTGTAATCGATCTTTTTACAAGACCCAGCGGACTGCGGAGTTTTGTTTTCTTCACTAGGCTGTGGTGCTACTTTTTAACGTAAAACTCCAATGATACTTGATTCTTCTCCTCATCTTCACTGCCTGCAAAGACATTAAAAATTAACACATTAATTTATAACAGGAAGGGTCATAGCAAAGTTAACAAGCATGTGCAGTCTTCGTGTTAGTAGTTAACAGCGGTGTCAATGTGGGCTCTAGATATAAACTACAGAACACGACCTGCAAGACTGCATATTGTGCATTTATTATCCAGGGAATAGTGTCCCAGTGATTCAACACCATACTCAAAGTTGTAGCAAACTGAAGAGGAAATTAAAAATTAAACGGTTTATTATCGACTTAGGATTTGGGACAAAGCGAACAAAAGCAAAAACAAAATCAGCCGGTGCCAGGTCGGTACAATACTGTGACAACTTCCAACTGAGATTCCAAATTCAGTGGCTATTTCCTTGACATTAAGTCTTCCGTGGGCACCAATCATGTTTCCAACAGGCTCAGTGTTCTTAATGTTTATCGTGGTAGGCCGCCGCCCAGTACATTTATCGTCATCAGCACTAATACGACACGACCTTCATAGAAACACTAGAGCCACTCAGAAACTTGGCGATCTCTTCATTGTGGTATCACCATGTTTGATTAAGTAAACTTACATCTTCAGAGGGTGACTTTTCAAGTAGAACACAAAATTTTACATATGTGCGTTGCTCAGACAAAAATACTTATAACTCCAACGATGCTTCATGCAGAAGACACAAACTTTTGTAGCTTCTGTTCGAGAATAAATGTGAAGGTCACGTCTGCCATATAGTTTCGTCAAGGTCACTGTCAACTTATAAAACGAATCTTCATGTCTTCATTCTCATTCTAGCGTGAGTCGACTATTCTGGAAATTTTGAGAAGCATCCTTGTAAATGCAAGTTTCAACTTTGAAAAAAAAAACTTCCAGAATGCAGTAAGCGGCGGTAGTGCAGCGGCTAGACTCTCGCGTGCGGGTCAGAGGGTCATAGGTTCAGGTCTTGAGTTAGCCAGACTTTTTTCAGAAACAACCGTCGCTCTTGGGTCAACCTGGATTTCAGTGGGTACCAGATACAGTCGTGGGAAGTAAAAGAGATCACATTGATCCTGACAACATCACCCACTGAGTGCCGAATGGCCTATAAATATAGGTCTAGCCCTATGTGCCTAATACTCCTGAAGGCGCGGAAGAGGTCCTTTACTTCCAGAATACCCCAGGATAATACTTGAAT
This sequence comes from Candidula unifasciata, assembly GCA_905116865.2. Lineage (NCBI taxonomy): Eukaryota > Metazoa > Mollusca > Gastropoda > Stylommatophora > Geomitridae > Candidula > Candidula unifasciata. Next base: position 32,780 of record CAJHNH020006968.1, on the reverse strand, counting down.
CTAGTCTAAAGCAAGTCAGGGCGGTTAAGAATCCAGCTTGATTTCTCTGGATCTGTCTTATCTACTGTTGACCTCTCTTATCGTCACGATACTCTATCAATAGCGATCTAAGAACAGAATGCTCAGTTCGTTATAGTTAATAGACTCACAGCCCATGGCGATAGCGAGTGTGACTAGCAAGGCCCGCCCGTGTCAAGAAAAGTCTTCCACGATGATAGCATGGGATTTCAGGACCATTGTTGTCAACATTTGTGTTTAATCCGTTTTTTTTCAGACGCTTAGCTCTCATCCTTTCTGCAATCATTTCTTCCTTCACTCTCATTTCCTTCCTGATATGCCCTTTCCACACAACACGGTCTACGGCATTTTGTTCCCATAAGTCCACCTCAAAACCTGTATCATTCATGACCCGCTTGCGCACATCTTTATATAAAACTTAAAGACGTATAGATCTAATCAACAAGTCTTCTCGCTGTCTCGGTACAAGATTGTTGTGTTATCAAAAGCTAACCTATGTAAATATAACACCTGTGACATGAAGAACCCTGAGAAAAACAGCAACTTAAACATCGGAGATAAAGTTAGAAATGATATTATCAGACAGACTGTGGGAACAAAACCATGCAGCAAATTGACTGAGAAACAGAAGATGAAATGATTTGGTCATCTAGTAAGAATACAGCCGGAACAACTACCAACAAAGCCGCCACGCATGAAAAGATATGATGTGAAATCAAGAGGTCCCCAGAGGAGAAGATGGACTGATGTCATTTAGAGTTTCTACGTCGGCACGGAATGACAATAGTAATTTCTTCCCATAAAGCAATGGATCGCAAACTGTCCCTCTTCGCGGCACTTAAAGGCAGAAGTAGAACATGAGGATAAGGATGATCCAGTCGAAAGTATTGGACCAAATAAATTAGTTTTTTTTTTCTTAGTCAGAGTGTATCTGCCCTAGAGGCAACGAATAACAGTCTGCTTACAATTAAGCCAGATCTGTACACCGGGTGTGCACGCAAAACTCAAGTTCTGGAAAAATACTGAAGTCCAGAAGTGGACGAACAACAAGAAATTTCCGTCACAGTTTACAGTCGATTAACGCGAGAAAGAAGAAAAAAGCCAGTCTGTAGAATTTAAAAAAAAAAGGTAAAAGCAAAGAGAGTGATGTCAGAGGGAAAAAGCAGACGAAGAAGAAGAAGAAGAAGAAGAAGAAGAAGAAGAAGAAGAAGAAGAAGAAGAAGAAGAAGAAGAAGAAGAAGAAGAAGAAGAAGAAGAAGAAGAAGAAGAAGAAGAAGAAGGTAAAAGAAGTGGTAGTAGTAGTAAAAGAAGTAGAAGAAGAAGAAGAAGAAGAAGAAGAAGAAGAAGAAGAAGAAGAAGAAGAAGAAGAAGAAGAAGAAGAAGAAGAAGAAGAAGAAGAAGAAGAAGAAGAAAAAGAAGAAGAAGAAGAAGAAGAAGAAGAAGATGATAAAGAAGAAGAAGATAAAGAAGAAGAAAAAGAAGTAGTAGTAGAAGAAGAAGAAGAAGAAGAAGAAGAAGAAGAAGAAGAAGAAGAAGAAGAAGAAGAAGAAGAAGAAGAAGAAAAGAAGAAAGAAGAAGAAAGAAGAAGAAGAAGAAGAAGAAGAGAAGAAGAAGAAGAAGAAGAAGAAGAAGAAGATATATGAGAAGAAGAAGAAGAAGAAGAAAAAGAAGAAGAAGAAGAAGAAGAAGAAGAAGAAGAAGAAGAAGAAGAAGAAGAAGAAAAAGAAGAAGAAGAAGGAGGAGGAGGAGGAGGAGGAAGGAAAGGAAGAGGAAGAATCAGATGATAATACCGATGAAGTAAAAAGAAGAAAATGGAGAATATGTAGAAGAAATGGTCGCGCGTTTGTTGGGAATTGATACAGTTGCTCTCTTTGTTCTGCCTCTGTCTCTGTCTCTATGTCTGTCTCTCTTTCCACACATACACAACACACACACACACACACACCCACACACACACTCACTCACTCACTCACACACCTAATTGTTGTTCTCCCTGCATTATTAATGATGACCATTCAATTTATGTAGAGTGGACGGCATTTATAAATACATAAGCTGCTGATAAATATAAACGACAAAAGAAAAAGATAATAAACAGTAAATGATACGATACAAATATGACCCGGCAATCAAATATCAGTGTTATCTTACCTCCTTGACTCTGGAACAGGTCATTGGGTAAAGCAACATCGCCAATCTGTACAAATTCAGGGCCGACCTGTATATCTAAGCTGCTGCCACTGCTGCTGGATCGCTTCTTCCTCAGCTTGGAGGGAATACTGTCTCGAAGCTGCTTCTGACTGCTGCTCTTTGCGTAGAACCTGGAAGGGGGATTCTGAGACCGGAAGTTGGATAGGTACCACGCAGGTATGTTAGCTTTCATGGCTTCTTGTTCGGTTCTTTGGTGTTGTTGGGCACAGACGGGGAGAAAGGAAGTAAAGGCGTTGACGATCATTCTCTTCATGACGTCTACACCAAAGTCAACCCTCTTGCCAACCGTGGGATCTTGGGCTGCGTCCATCATGACGTTGAGCAAAGATGGCATCTTCTCGTAGACTTGCTCGAAAATTAGCGATACATCTTGTCTGTTAAAAAAAAAGAGAAGTTAATTATGTATTCCTTACAGGACGTTGCAGAACCAGCCCCAGCATTGTTTTTTTTTTATGATGGTGTGGTATTCTAAGGAAAGTTCACATTCAGTAGTTTGCCATTGCTTACTGAAGGGTCGGCTGTCGGTGTCGAAACCAAGGCAAGACGTTCTGCTATCAAATCATCTGCAACTGTTATCGAACCCGGCATCCCGGCATTACGAAGCGCGTCCGCGACGCCTAAGCCACAGACACTGGCTATCGACAGAAGACAATAAAATAATCAAGGCAAAGTCCAATAAAGTTTAATACACTAAACAATAATCTTTTTCTTCTTCGCGTTCACCTGCTATAAACTCTGGCAGAAAGTTCTGGTTGCTCGCCCACCTCTGAACTTTCGTTCCAGAATATGAGTGTTGCGTGCACATTTCCTGTCTGTTTTCCGGTTTGTGTCAAGATGGCGGGACGTGTTTCTCTCTAGCTCGGCGCATATCGGTTGATCGACGGTCCGACAAGCTGTCATCGCAAAACCACCAATTGTTATAGAATCAGATTTCTGACTCTAACTGCACGATGGGAAAGACAAACAGAACTTCATACACGACCTCGCCTCCGATGCTGAAACAGCTGCCAAGATTGGAAACAACAAAGCCGTATTCCATATTATTCCGAAACAACTGTGCAATCACTCACCTACACTAAATACACCCATTAAAGACCAAGCAGGGTAAACTACTGCTATCTCCGACGACCAACAAACAAAGCGATGGGCAGAACATTTCAAGGAAATATTAAATAGGCCAAAACTTGGATCATTCCCAATTTAGAAGAAGAAATTATTACACCGACACTAGTTGCCTCCAGCGAGTCATTCACAATAGAGGAGATTAAAACAGCTATTAAAAAATTAAGAATAAACAAAGCTACCGGAGAGGACAACATCTCAGGGGAAATGCTCAAAGCAGCGGATGAAAACACCCTGCAACATTTGCTCCAGCTGATGGATGAAGTCTGGCAAAACGAATACCCACCACAACAATGGAAAGATGGTGTAATCTTCAAATTACCTAACAAAGGTGATTTATCCGATTGTAACAACTGGAGAGGCATCACCCTGCTTTCGATACCAGGGAAACTATTTTGTAGTATGCTACTAGAAAGATTGAAAAAAATCCATAGATGAAAGATTAAGGGAAGAACAAGCCGGTTTTTAGATCCAAGCGGTCATGCATAGACCACATCTTTACTCTTAGAATAATTGTTGAAGATTCTACAGAATTCCAGTCGAAATTATTGATCAACTTTGTCGACTTTCAAAAAGCCTTCGACAGTATCCATCGTCCAACACTCTGGAAATTGCTTAACATCTATGGTTTCCCCATCAAATATATCAACATCATAAAATCTTTTTATAATGAAACACGATGCTGTGTAAGAACTGATTCCGGCAATTCTGACTGGTTCCCGGTGGAAACAGGAGTGAAGCAAGGCTGTGTCCTATCGCCGATGCTTTTTGTGTATAGCAATCGACTGGGTCATGCGCAAGTGCATAAATAACGCAAATTTAGGCATTACATGGGTTGACAAAATTCTGGAAGACCTAGACTTCGCTGACGACATAGCACTCCTGAGTTCAGAACACACAGACGCCCAAGAAAAAATCAATCGACTCCAGAATTTCTCAGAACAAATTGGACTCCAAATTAACACCGCAAAAACAAAAATTCTAGACCTTACCAACAGTTCAGTTGATATCACGCTGAACAACAACAGCCTTGAAAAAGTCAACAGTTTCACTTATCTAGGGAGCAAGATGTCATCTACAGGAGATACCGCACCAGAAATATCATTTAGAATAGCACTGGCATCTAGTGCCTTCAATAAACTGTCTAACATCTGGAAATCAAAGACACTTAGCAAAACACACAAAACTCAAGATCTTCAATTCTTGTGTGATTCCAGTACTAACCTATGGATGCGAGAGTTGGAAATCAACGAAAACTCTAGACACAAAATTAGACAGTTTTGAAAATAAATGCCTTAGAAGAATACTAAATTTCAAATGGTCAGATTTCCGAACCAATACACAAATAAGGCAAGAATCCAGGCAAGAGTATGTGTCTAATTTTATACGAAAACGCCGCTGGAACTATGTCGGCCACGTCCTTAGAATGGATAAATCAAGACTTCCTTACCAAGCCCTCATTTGGACACCACAGGGGAAAAGATCTCGTGGAAGACCAAGGGAAACCCTACGTAGAACTATCATCAGGGAAGGCTCGCTCATGGGCCACTCAAACATCCAAGACCTACAACGGATTGCAACGGACCGCCGTGCATGGAGAGTCACGACCTCTGCCCTATGTGCCGCACTCGACACAAGAGGAAAGACTATGTGCACATTCGTTTTACTAATCTGACGTTTTTTGGCATGCATATTGCTGGTTCAATGTTCTAACTTCGAAAGAAGTCCCCAGTTAGTCGACTCTTACGACATTCTAACTTGGAAGGCGGTGGATCTAGTCTTGTTTTTCTCCAGGGTGGGGCGACTAAACCCACAGGGTGATAAATAATAATAATTTTGATATATTAATCTTCTTCCGTCACGTGGGTGCAAACTTCAACTACTCCAACATGCTTAGAGAAGAAATACAGTCTAGAATACAATCTGGAAATAAAGTATACTATGCCCTTCAACATCTTCTAAAGTCAAAGTCTCTATCTCACAACACCAAGATCAAAGTATATAAAACGTTGATAAGACCAGTTGTTTCATATGGCTCAGAAACTTGGAGCACAACTAAGCGAGATGAATCCCTATTACACATTTTCGTAAACAGTTTTACGACGAATATTTGGACCCATCAAAGATGCAGAGAGCGAATAATGGAAAGTCAGAAGCAACAATGAAATTCATAATCTGTCTAAATCACCATTGATCACTGGCATCATGAGAGCTAATAGACTGAAATGGCTTGGACACATTGAAAGAATGTCAGATGACAAAGAAGTAAAAAACTGTATACACAAGGAAGCTGAATGGTTGTAGACCACGAGGCAGACCAAGAAGATGATAGAGAGATAATGTCCAGGTAGACCCACAAACACGTGGGATCAGGAACTTGAAAGAGAAGGCCAACCAGAGAGATAAATGTAATGTATTCAAAGACCGCAAAATTCGTTCATACATTTTACTTCAGGGCGATTACTGTGTTAACATTTTGTGTGTGACTAACTCTGGTACACGGTCTGATAATTAATTGCGAACCTTCTTTTTTTTCTTCTTCTCTTCCATCTTGTACCTCATTGAAGTGTCGGGGGGAGATGTAATGTTTGTTGATGAGCCCTGTCAAGAGCACTATTAAGACTGATGTTCATTCAAATTCAAATTCTATTTCGGTGGGTCACTTTCAGCTAGGTCCGCTCGCATTTCCGCTCACTTTCCTTTCAGCTATATTTGTGGTGACGTTTTCTGGTCTCGATCTCATTTGGTTTTGGATTGTGTTCAACTGATGTTCATTTCTGTAAGGCTGTTCTTAATGCCATCACTCCATATTTTCCGAGGTCTTCCACTCGCTCTATACCCTTTGTAACGTTCTAGTGTGGCTCGCTGTGGCGGATAGTACCAGGGCATTCTTGTTAGGTGTCCAAACCATTTCATTTGTTGTTCTTTGATGACCTGTAAGACTGGCTTTATTCCTAGCATTCGTCTGATTTCATGATTTCGTATTCTGTCTTTCTTTGAAACTCCTGCAGCTCTTCTAAGATATTTCGTCTCCGTTGTCACAATTTTACGTTCATTGGAGGATGTAAGTTTCCACGTTTGGCACTGATAGCATAGTGTTGGCCAAAAAATAGTTCTGATAAGATTCACTGTAGTACTCCGAGGTATCTGCTTGTGTGTCAACAGGGGAGATAGTTGACCCATTACTTGATTAGCTTTGGCACATCTGGAGCTAATTTTCTCCCAGTGACTGCGCGTCCATCTAGTGTTGTGTCGTAGTACAATGAGGCAAGCAAGCAACAGACAATAATGGTTGTTCGGGACAACGTACATTAAGAATATTAAGCGGGTGTAATCGTCGAAAGCAATGACAAACTACTGAACGTAAATTTGGCTAGGGAAGAAAACAACAACATAAAAACAACAACAGCAGACGTTGATGAGAGAGACCCAAAAGCAGACGTTGATGAGAGAGACCTAAAAGCAGCCGTTGACGAGAGAGACCTAAAAGCAGACGTTGATGAGAGAGACCTAAAAGCAGACGTTGATGAGAGAGACCTAAAAGCAGACGTTGATGAGAGAGACCTAAAAGCAGACGTTGATGAGAGAGACCTAAAAGCAGACGTTGATGAGAGATACTTAAAAGCAGACGTTGATGAGAGAGACCTAAAAGCAGACGTTGATGAGAGAGACCTAAAAGCAGACGTTGATGAGAGAGACCTAAAAGCAGACGTTGATGAGAGAGACTTAAAAGCAGACGTTGATGAGAGAGACCTAAAAGCAGACGTTGATGAGAGAGACCTAAAAGCAGACATTAATGAGAGAGACCTAAAAGCAGACGTTGATGAGAGAGACCTAAAAGCAGACGTTGATGAGAGAGACCTAAAAGCAGACGTTGATGAGAGAGACCTAAAAGCAGACGTTGATGAGAGAGACCTAAAAGCAGACATTGATGAGAGAGACCTAAAAGCAGACGTTGATGAGAGAGACCTAAAAGCAGACGTTGATGAGAGAGACCTAAAGATGCTTGTGCAGAACCCACACAGGATAGAAAGCAATGACAGAAAAACCGCAAACCTTGTGTGACGTATACACGACCTCTACAGGATAATGATGATGATGACGACAATGATAATGATGAAGACGCCAACGATGGTGATAACACGATGCAATCATTATTTCAATTATTGTGAACTGTTTAAAATTATTAAATAAAGGGCACATAAATAATTAATCAGTTATATATTTGTGAGACAATTACGATTATTACCTTAACGCGTCACAGGTTCTTGGCGATGTACCCGGAGCAGCCTGACTTACATAAGATTGGGCCTGTATTGACCCAACTAAAAGGGCCAAACAAGCTAGCAACATTTCTTTCCAGTGTGACATCTTGATAAAATTCCTTCCCTTCAGATAGTCACAACCTTTACTCTGAGAGGTTTGCTGCCTTGCAGGTATAAATTCACTGCAGGGCGACGGCAACGTCTGAATGTGTCAAAAATGTAGCTCTTAAAGAAACAGGATCACGGTGATTACGAGAAGTATCTTCCAAAGCTGATGCCCCAATCCTCAAACCAGGCTGATAAACAGCTAGCTTTACAAGGATCGCTGGCACAACTCAAGCGACTGATCTCTCAATGGAAAATTCGGAGCCTTGGTGTTGCCTTTTAAACCAAAACTCATCGCCCATTCTGCCACAATCCTGTAACGTCATCAAGTTGACCTTGATTGTTAACGGGCAATTCGGGGCAGTTAACGGGAAAATAATACATTTTAGGAATATAACGCTGTCGTTAGGTTAAAAAAAATATAAGTTCTTAACGGGGAAACACAAGCCATGAAATATAAATTATGTTAAAATAGCTGTCAGGAACTGAAACCGGCCCAGCTAATTTGAATTCATGATTTCTAAATCTGCGTCCTCCCAGGAACGACAACTCAACATTAAAACTATCACAGCAATCACCGCCCGATGTAGTTGCCTCTCTTGTCTTGAAAGCCCTTCATCGTAAACCTTACATTGTTTCTATGTATACTTCTCTCTGACAAGGGCACTGGGTAATTAACATAATGTTTTTGTCTTGTAAAAAGAGAGTGTTTCCTTAAAGCCATTCTTCTTGTCTCATCTCCGTGAACTCTGTGCTTACAAAGTGGCTGTCGGTTACACGTATCGCATGTACGGCTCGCCTTGTTTTATTTTGAGTTATGACGTCATGACCCATTCGGAAAACAGGAAATAACCTTATAATGTTGTCAAAGGTTAAATGTACACGCATATGGACGCATGCGCGCGCGCATACACACTGACGCGAATGCATGATGTCTGTTAAAGTATCCGACGTGAGATCAGGTGAAATAATTCCTCTATCAATGGGTTTGACAACCCAATCATTGTCAAGATAATCAATCTTCTTAAGGCTTTTCACACTTCTCACATGTTTTCCGCCAATTTTTAAAACATTTTGGCAATGTTTCTTTCCGTTGATGAAGTGAAAATAGTCTGCCAAGTTCCTCTTGATATTTAAAACCTGATTCCCTTCAGTGGTGTTGTCAGGCTAATAGCACAATGACTTTGTCAGGAGAGAATAAAGCCTCAGAATGTAGTGTCTGTATGAATCAGTCAGTCACCGCTGGGCCACACACAGTCCTAGTCCTTTTGAGAAAAAAACTGAAAAGGTCGACCACGTTCAGACTGCGGCTAGCTAGCCGAGGCTGCTAGCAGTCTCCGCCTATATTTGTGGTCTGCGTTATTTGCATCACTTTTGTGACTGAATTCTAGTGTTTGTGCCATTTCTGGGCTTGTTGCTTCCATCGGAATCAAACCGCTCGTCCTCCACCTTGTTGTTACTTGTGCATGTCTTCCCTCTTTTTACTTGGTGTTTCCTGTTTGTTTTGTCTCCCTTTGATTCGGCCAGGCGTATTTCGTAGAGGGGCGCGCTTTTCCATACAATCTCCTTTGGACCACCATTTACAGTTTTAAAATTTTGATTATTTTATTTTGCCAAAAAGTACTGAAAACAGTTTTTGATTTTGGGTAGTTCCGAAATGTGAAAATTTTCGCGTGTGACCATAGTGGTGTTATAGTTTTCTTCCTGAAATAAGAACGGGTTAATCATGTCGGGTGGATATGTGTGTAAAATGTTGTGTGGAGCCTTAACGCGGATCTAATGGTCATTTGTTAGTGACTGGTCCGTTTGTGTCTGTTTGTGTTGGCAGCTAGGCTCTGGTGTACGTAAATACTATATAACCGGAGCATTCAGCTCACGCTTTGAGATCCAAACGCTCGGCGATGAGAATTGCTGTGGTATGTTGGGTAACGAGCCACACACACACACACACACACACACACAGACCCTACGTGTTGCGTGCACATCCGTCCTACAGATTTTGCGTATTGTATGCAAACCTGCGGTTCCTTGCTTCTCAGGCGGATGTAATCCTCCAGTGCGTCGACCCTTCTGCTTGGTAGAGAAGCAGTGGTGGGTCTCTCTTTATCCCCCCCCCACCACAATGTGGCCCCAGAACCCACGTGAGGACATCAGAACATGATAAAATAATACAATACTTTGGAGGGGGTGGGGGTAGGGGGGAGGGTGGTGGAGAAGGGTATGGCGGAGGGGGGGGGGGGAGGGGGGGGAGGTAAATTAATATGCGGAAGGGTAAATTCGATTTGTAAAAGGATGAATTTGATTTGTAGAAGAAGGCTAATTTCGCGTGATAATGCTGTAAAATCTCATATATATGTATTTGTCATTCAATAATTAAAGACCGAAAATCTAATTTCCTCGCAAAATATTTTTGTTCGAGTTTGCTTTAAACTAGTTTATTTTCCCTTTTAAAATGTTCGCAAATCCTAACGTCCGTTTCACATTCTTCTATTTCTATCTTTTTTATTTTCCCAGTCATGCTTTGTGTTTCAAAATGTCAGATGTTTCATCCACAAAGTTTTAAAAAAACAGAAGATGAATGTACCTGCTTTTGCCCTTGTTCATTTTTACGGAAGATGTTATTTTTCTGCTATAAAATTTCGTGTCTAAGCCTTGTCTGCATGTCTTTTGAGCAACCAAAATATGTTTCCGGCTATTTTTATTTAGCTTAAAAGTTTAGTTTTTTGCTGACGCCGCGGCGATGACAGTGCGTCTGTGGATGTAGCTACAATATAGGTATGCAAGCAGGTGAAGGGGAGAAGTCGAAATAATGTTTGAATGATCAACGAAATTTTGAGTCATTTGTGAAGAGTGAGCTGATGTATGTTTGGTACAGACTGACTGGTTCTACAGACACGACATTCTAAGGCTTTATTCTCTCTGTATGTGTGCTACATCTGTTGACTGACTGGTTCTACAGACACGACATTCTAAGGCTTTATTCTCTCTGTATGTGTGGTACAGTTGTTGACTGACTAGTTCTAAAGACACGACATTCTAAGGCTTTATTCTCTCTGTATGTGTGGTACACTTGTTGACTGACTAGTTCTAAAGACACGACATTCTAAGGCTTTATTCTCTCTGTATGTGTGGTACAGTTGTTGACTGACTGATTCTACAGACACGACATTCTAAGGCTTCATTCTCTCTGTATGTGTGGTACAGTTGTTGACTGACTGGTTCTACAGACACGACATTCTAAGGCTTTATTCTCTCTGTATGTGTGGTACACTTGTTGACTGACTAGTTCTAAAGACACGACATTCTAAGGCTTTATTCTCTCTGTATGTGTGGTACAGTTGTTGACTGACTGATTCTACAGACACGACATTCTAAGGCTTTATTCTCTCTGTATGTATGCTACATCTGTTGACTGACTGGTTCTACAGACACGACATTCTAAGGCTTTATTCTCTCTGTATGTGTGGTACAGTTGTTGACTGACTGATTCTACAGACACGACATTCTAAGGCTTCATTCTCTCTGTATGTGTGCTACATCTGTTGACTGACTGGTTAGCTGGTGGAGGGAAGGAGACGCAACAAATGTTGACTGACTGATTCTACAGACAGAATTCTAAGGTTTTGAGTCATTTGTGAAGACACGAGCTTCTGGTTTTATATGTTTGTTACAGTTGTTGACTGACTGGTTCTACAGACACGACATTCTAAGGCTTTATTCTCTCTGTATGTGTGGTACAGTTGTTGACTGACTGATTCTACAGACACGACATTCTAAGGCTTCATTCTCTCTGTATGTGTGGTACAGTTAATGACTGACTAATTCGATCAACACGAAATTCTAAGGCATCATTCTCTCTGTCTGTGTGGTACAGTTGTTGACTGACTGGTTCAACAGACACGACATTCTAAGGCTTCATTCTCTCTGTATGTGTGGTACAGTTGTTAACTGACTAGTTCGACAGATACGACATTCTAAGGCTTCATTCTCTCTGTATGTCTGGTACAGTTAATCACTGACTGATTTGATCAACACGACATTCTAAGGCTTCATTCTCTCTGTATGTGTGGTACAGTTAATGACTGACTGATTCGATCATCACGACATTCTAAGGCTTCATTCTCTCTGTATGTCTGGTACAGATAATGACTAACTGATTCGATCAACACGACATTCTAAGGCTTCATTCTCTCTGTATGTGTGGTACAGTTAATGACTGACTGATTCGATCAACACGACATTCTAAGGCTTCATTCTCTCTGTATGTGTGGTACAGTTAATGACTGACTGATTCGAGCAACACGACATTCTAAGGCTCTATTCTCTCCTGACATGGTTCGTTTCGATAAAACAGAATAGTTGAAAAAAAAATCTTTAGTTGAAAATATTATTCAATATTAATTAAATCACCACCTGCGAGATGAGGTGCCTGAGAAAAGCAGCCAATCTAACCATCTGAGATCGAGGGAATAATGAAATCATCAAGCAAATTGTGGGAACGACACCTAGTACTAGATTCATTAGGAAATAGGAATGCAGCAAGATCAAATACCATCACAAGCACTACATCTCAGAAGATCAGCTACAAGAGATTGAGGAAATATGGATCGACAACATTAAAGGTACTCCACGCCTTCACTGCATTAATATTTTTATTCCCCTAGTTTTTGTTACTTTCTGTGTGTATTTTTGAGGGTATGAGAATGTAACCTGCATGTATAAGAGATAATCATTTAATGTTATAATATCTGATAATAAATATAATATGTGTACGGTAACCATAACATCAGTTAGGACAATTGACGGGACGGCGTGGATCTACATAAACAACGAAACTGTCCTGGTGAAAACGGGACTTATGGTCATCCTATGTCTGAGAAAGAGGGCCACCGTGATGTAGTGGCTAGACGCTAACCTACGGATCAAAAGGTGGTGGGTTCGGGTCCTGAAGGAGTCGGACTTTTTTTCTTATCTTCTTTGTCTTCTTTGTTAACGGGCTGTAAGCTCCGGCGGAAAGTTCTGGTTGTTTGTCTATTTAGACTTTGTCTTTGTACTAATGCCTGAGTTTTGCGTGTACATCCGTTTTACTGGCTTATTTGTGTGCAGTTGGTGGTTCCTTACTGCTCAGGCAGATGCACTCCGACTTCAAAGAAGGTCCTCAATTAGCCGACTCCTACGACATGCTTGTTGGGTAGGCAGTTTTCCCACAATGCGGCTCCGGAACTCACACGGCAAGGACCTTGGCTCTCAGGTCCACTCTGCCTTGAATGGCTACTAGGAAGGGCCCCGTTAAGTAAAAGTGGCCGGCGATATGTTGATTGGTCAATAAAATATAGGTCTAACCCTATATGCCCAATATGCACGAAGGCGGGGAAAGGCGTCCTTTACCTTTTCCCCCCTCATTTTATATATAAGAAATATATTCTGTGTTTCAGATGGTTATTTTGTTTTGGAAGAAACTGAAGGGCGAATACAAGATGTTAGGTCTTCAACTCCACAAGAATGTGTTTTCCTTTCCACAAGAGTTCTTAATGACCAGCTGAAGCAATCGATTCCTGTGTAGCTCTAAAAATGATAGCGTAATATGGTTCCCATAATGAATTTTAAATGAAACCTCAAGCAAAACAACTCTTTCATCTCGTACACATTTCTTATAAAAATTATAGTTAGTTAATAAACTAGAAGTATTTTGAAATGGGCTGTTATTTTTCAATCACTTAATGTATGGAAATAAAAATCAAAACAGACGTATATTTTGACAGAAAGAAAGAAGTATACTGTCTTCACCATGAAGGATGGCTACAAAGTATCCAGTGTTAATGTAACTATGAGAATATTGTGTAGTGAGGCCTCGAATACCTTTCGTGGCGCGACCGAGGCTGCTAAAATAAAAAAAATTGGGGGTGGGGGAAGGGGGATTGTACCCAATTTATTTTGAAAAGGTACCAAAAAGTACACATTTTTAAATTCTTAAACACAGATCAAGCGTCTTAAACACACACACACACACACACACACACACACACACACACACATATATATATATATATACACACATAAAACGAGTATCTTATATTTGATCAGAATTGAAATTCTATATCCATTATTTCATTGCTGTACCATTGCTGTGTCCAAAAAAAATTGTTTAACATTGTTAAGTAGACGAAAACTCTTTTTGCAGTTGCACGAGAATGAGGTAGTGCAAAAGACCAAACATAAATTTGACTACCGGCCTAAAAATGGAGGATTAGGCATGGCAGACTGTTAAGTTTCGAAGTTATTTTTGCTCCCAACAGCGCTTTGCTAATGCAGTTTCCACATTGGGAAGATAGTCTACGGTTTCGCTGCCTGAGATACTGAGTTTAGTGCTTGGTGCAGCCCTGTGAGCTGAGTTTTTCCTGTTTTTGCCTTTCATTTGTAAAGCGGTTGTGTCGTGGTATTCAATATGGCCGGAAGCCGGTTTACATGTGAGCTGGGGAAATACATAAGGTACCTTATGTAATAATTCTTAGTGTGTATAGCCAACTTATCGTGCCCGAATTCTTCTATCAATGACAGACTGCATTTCTGGTTGCGACTGTTGGCTGTGGCGCCTCTAGCAAGTGAAATATGCATTTACTGCGAGCGTATATTTCTAGATTGTTTTGGGACTAATTGTTTGTTCAACAGTTGTTCAAATGAGACAGTGAAGGACATTTCAGTTGATTTTTAGTGGCACAGAAACGGGGCGATATAGGGTGACCCAGTTAAACAGCCCTGACCTAGGCCGGTGGAGCCTTCAGAGAGTACCAAGAAAATGTCTGAGATGTTAACGTGGCCAGCATGTTCATTAACTACATCACCTATTGAGTGTCGATTGATTTGTTTAAAACAAAAGACTATGCCGTTTTCGTAATGAAGGCTGGCTTCGGTGCATCTGTCGCTGTCTTTAGGAATACAACCCGTAGAGGCGCCTGTCAAGTCCACACTCTATTTCTTAAACAATGTATATTAACCACACTTTACGCCTGCACTGTAGGACAACATTCAGTGCCAGCCAAAGTGCAATGGATCGCAAATTATTCCCCCTCACGACGCTTAACAGCAACAAATTTTGTGATGATGAGTTAAATTTGGCAAGATTTAAAGATGGTCAAATGTACAACATCTTTGAGGCAGACTAACAATAGTTTGGAAATGAAAGAACTGGCTCTATCATGCAAAATTAATTTTTCGTTTCTAACTACCAGTGACAGGAATTTATTGCTTTTTATTTTTAAATTTCCATGTTTAATTATAATTAATTTTCACTTGTCATATTCTGTTCTTCATTTCCGTTCTTAATATAGCAGTTATGGCCGCTTTCTTTGTGTACAGCGATGTTGTCTCATCTGACGCTTTTTATTTTTATCTTTTTTTTTTTTAATTTTATATTTTAAGTTATGTCCTCATAGAGGGACTATTTTCAGCTCTTTTAAAGTTGACTTTGTAAAACGAACATCATAGTTTTTGTGTCTTCAAAACACAGAGAAGAGCGTCAACATCATATAGCAGGTCCTGTGCAGAACGTCGCTCTCATCACGGTCTGCCTGAAAGAAACTCGGTCTGTCGTCAGTTCTTCCGCCTCGTGCACTTTTATTTCCAAGGATTCACTTATATCCTGTTGGAGATCCATTGCAGCCAACCTTCATTGTGAAGACGGCACCTGATTGATTGATTGAATTTGCATAGAGGTATACAAGATGTGGGAAAGTCAACCAGCATAGGCGTGCTCCGCTGGTAGGTGACATGCACATCCAACCATTCAGCCCATACGTGATCGGATTCCCTCCTGAGTAAATGCCGCAGCGTGTAGCGGTTTACGACATCGACTCTGTGTTGGTCTCTTTTTCTTCTTTTGTCTGGCCACACCCCTTTAAACTTGCTGTTCTTGCAAGATGATCATGATTGCGTTGATTTCGACAATAATCTCAAGAGCCAACCGAAGGGCAATGGCAAACTACTGAATGTGTTGCCTAGCAAGACCAAACAGTAAAAATGCCCTGGTTGGTTCTGCATGTAGCTGCCGTTCTTCTGTCTTGATTCTAGGACAAAAGAATTGATACACTAGTTACTGAGGTTGAGGTCTAGATCCCGTCAAAACAAAAAGCTTCACAATCCGATAGTAGTCCCAGCCATCGGACTGTCGTTAATTTATATTTCTACTGTTTTTTGCTGGTAATCTGTTAATAGTAAGTTTCAGTTTGATAGCAAACGGTCACCCAATGGTTGCTCCGCTCCTGTGTCAGCGAAAAACTCATAATGTTTATCACAGTCCCTTGTGGAAAGATTGACAGAACTGCTGTCTCAGCATATGCACTAGCATACACACACATTTAAAGCATACGGTAGCCTTCCGAAGTGCCAAAACAAACAGTCCAACATTAAAATTGCAGTTTATCATGGATGGTAGCAGAAGTCACCAACAGATCAGCAGATGCACACGCGATCAATTTCAATGACATACAGGCACCGCCAACATTGTGACGACAGGCATCGCACCATTTTCTGAATCTACAATTCACACTACCATGTTGGTCACAGTCGAAAAACATTCGAAATGAAATCCGCAGCTCACAGTGTCACGGCATGCACTATCAACTCAGAAGCTGGGCGACGAAACTATATCCTTTCAGTCTACAAATGGAGCAAAAATGCAGCGGCCACCGTCTGGCAGAAGCAAAACATTTGCCACGGCTCAAACCAGTAGCCGTGCCTAGCGTCCTCCATGTGACAATCATCACCACAATAACCATTATTACTACCACTTCTACAACTGTTGCTGCAGTTACAACAACAACAGCTACTACCTCTTCAACTTCTTTTACTACTTCTGCGGCTACTACTGTTGCTGCCGCTGCTGCTGTCCTTGCTTCTGTTAATATTGATGTATTGTCACGTGCAACAGTTGCCGATGATAATGATTATGATGATGCTGATGATGATGATGATGAAAATGATGTAGAGCACCCTAACAATGAAACACCTACATGTACCAAAATTCTCATACAAGCGGAATATAAGAAACTGCCACATTTTGATGTTCCACGTGTCAAAAAGCTGCGTCCGTTGAATTATGTCTTTCCCCAACTGTTATGACCTCTGGCACATTCATTTACAGGGTTGTATGTTTATAATTAGACTCACAATTTGCATAAAAATTCTCAGTAGCATTTGTCTTTGTTATCAGTTGTACATGCAATTTCAGAACATGGCATAATTATTTTTATCCTAATTTTCATTATAAGGTTATTTTTCATACGTTTAAGAATATGCTAGTTTCGTTTCTACGGTATATTCTTTCTTCATCTGCTCTTTATCCCACAGTGGAGCATATGCCCTTAACCAATCTTCCTATCATCTGCTATCGCAAACAGCTCCACTTCATGTATTCCCCATCTCTTAACTTCACATTCTAGCTCCATACTCTGTGTGTTTTTTGTCTGCCTTTATTTCTATAACATTGTGGGCTCCAGTTTAAAGTCCTTCTGGTTATGTGTTCTCAGATTTCATCAGCGTGTATCTTATCCAACGCCAGCGTCTTTTCCTCACCTCTCGATTCACTTGAATTTATTTAGTTCTCTCCCGAAGCTCAACATTAGTGATTTTTTTAAAACTATATAATTCCATCTGATTTGCGCAAGCAACAGGTAATGAAGGTTCATAGTTTACTGATAACTAATTTAGTAGTTATCAGTGTTTCCGTATCACCCAGCAGTACTACTTTGACATTAAACATTATAAGTTCAGAATTGGTTCGCGATCTATCTAATGGTCTGATGCTCGCCTGCTGATTGGTAGGTCGTGCGTTCAAGTCCTGATAGAGCCAGATTTTTCTCTCTTCAAAAACGACCTTGTTTCACAGGTCGACCCAGCTTTTAGAGGGTCCCAGGGGCAGTCCTGGGAAGTAAAGGTTTCCACCGAGTGGGTCAAAGTGTCCGAGTACGAATCAGACTTGTGTAGGGTTCTATTCACTTTGGGTCGTGAGTGCAGGGACTGGCCAGCTGGTGCTGCAGAATCAAAAGTTCAACAAATGATTCCCGACAATTCTTGCCCTGGTGATGGCTCTGTGTTGAGAGGCAGACGAAGGTCATTGCGGTTCATGGCAACACTGATTGGACGTCGCTTAGTGCAACCACATTACTAAATTGACCTATGTCTAGAATCACATGCCAGGCTCGTCACTGATGAAAAAAATGTGTCCTTGGCTTTTTTTTTTTAAAATTACATACCAAGTGTGCAGGATTTTCCGACACGTCATAGTTTGTTCACCAAAGGCGAATTTGGGATAGACCGGGTTTTATATGCAGTTAAAAGAAGTTTGTATCCATTTAAGCTTAACTTGTCCCTAACTATACTATAAACGTCATTTCACACAAGGAAGACAAGCTGGTGCAACCATAGTGAAGACTGCGAGAAATTCGCATTATGTCATTAATGACTCACACCATGGAAACTAGAACTAGAGCTAAAGATACTTGAAGTTCGGCCTTTAACAAGATGTCAGTAAAAGAATATGTAAAGTTGTTTGGAAAGTCATGCTTCAGGAAAGGCGTGGAGAATTTCTGTCCACATGCCGTGTAAGTAAAAAAAGGTTAGTTGCGTAACCTTTACAGGACGTTGCAGAACCAATCCCATCAGCCCCTGGCTGTTGTGTGGTTTCACTAGGCAAATTTACGTCCAGTATTTTGCCATTGACACTGGACTGTCGGCTCCCTGATACCACTGTCGAAACCAACGCAAGGCGTATGGTCCGCAGATGGGATCAAGCCCGGTACCTCGGCATTACGAAGCGTTCGCATCGATTTAGCCCCAGAGCCGACAAGCCACAGAGCCGACAAGCCACAGAGCCGACAAGCCACAGAGCCGACAAGCCACTGAGCCGACAAGCCACAGAGCCGACAAGCCACAGAGCCGACAAGCCACAGAGCCGACAAGCCACAGAGCCGACAAGCCACAGAGCCGACAAGTAAGCAAAGGGTAATTTTTATGTCAATGGCGCATCGAAAATACGATGTCACATCCCTGTAGATGCGGCGTCTGTGGCTTAGGCGTTGTGATTCCGACTGGTAATTTCAACGTACCGAGATCGAAACTCACTGCTTGCTGCTTGGATTTTTATCATGGTATGGGTCGTCGCAGGTCGATCCAGCCTTAAATGGGTATCAGGATGTATGTCATGGGTTAGTAAAAACAGCCGGCGTAATGCTGACCACATGATCCACTTAGTGCTGATTGGTCTGTAAAAATATAGGAGCTCTTCTCATTACCCGCTGCGCCTAAAGGCGTGAAAAGGCATCTTCGCTTCTACATCTATGTAAGCCGAACGGAACTCGATGGTTGATGTGGTCATTGGCCAGTGACATCCTGGTCGCAGTTACTGGCCAGGACTATACATGGTGCTAACTTTAAGTTGAGTCAACAGGACAGGAGAGGTCAGTGCAGGAAAAAATCAGGCGCAATGCACATTCGAGTCCAAGATTTTCGAGCATGCAGACTAGCGTCGTGCCGCTACACTTATTTGCAGTTTCTGGCTGCCCTTATTCGGTCTTCGATATCATTTGTTACTGAGGTAACCGCAGTGAATCAATGACCAGATTAAGGAGGCATAATTTCTTTTTTTTTTTTTTTTTAGTTGACAGTGTTTTACAACACTCCTGATGTCCTTGTGTGGTACAAGGAATCATTGCGCGGAAAAGGAGGAGGGGGAGGGGGGGGGGGGGGGGGGGGGGGGGGGGAGGCTACTAATTAGTAGTGTTTCTTTTTTTCCTCAGAAGTCAGAGTACATATGTCTTAGAGGTAGTGCTGAATTTAGGTATACGCTTATGAACACCTGACAGATGCAAGATCAGTACTTCAGGCACTTGAATCTGGACAATTACCTGGTATACGGAAACTACTCTCCAAACTAGGCAACTGGTGTAAGGTGGATATGCAGTGGATACCATCCACGGTGGAGTCCCCGGAAATGAAAGAGCTGATAGACTGGGTAAGGAAGGTGCAAATTATAACAATCTGACGTATGGAGAGCTGCGTGGTCTCGAGGTATGGCATCCGCATCCAGTGCTGAAGGTCCCGGGTTAAAACCCTGGTGAAGGCTGGGATTTTTTTACGTGAACTTCTAGTAATTTCCCCAGGTCTCTAGGTAGTAAGATGGGATGCCCGCATGTACTGTTGGCAGTTGGAGATCGAATAACGTAGCCTAACAGCGCTGCTCGGGCAAAATTTGGAGTCACAAATCTACCCCACGTATTTCAGGATTCTCGCGGGTGTAACGGAGTTCGTGCACTGCGCTGAGTCACTTCTAATTCAGGCTTGAGTTAGAAGTACAATGGAACACTTATAGGTTACACCCGTGAGCCACGATGTTGAACCATCGACTAGACTAAACTAAACAAGAATAGACCCACTGCTTCACCATCAAGCATATTGTAACTAGGGGCTTTTTTTTCCAAGTCGGACTACATCTTCCTGAGAGGTAGTGAACCAACAGTCTGCATACAAATAAGTTAGATATGTAAAAACGGATGTGCAGACAAGTCTCGGGTTCTGAATCAAGAGTACATTCTAGAGGTAGACGAACAAACAGAACTTTTAGAGCCACTGAAAGCGAGGAAGAAGAAGAAGACGAGTATTTCTGTGTCTAATGGTACTACACTGTTTAGGAGAAAGATCTTATTCATAGAAGACGAGTATTTCTGTGTCAAATGGTACTACACTGTTTAGGAGAAAGATCATATTAATAGAAGACGAGTATTTCTGTGTCTAATGGTACCACATTGTTTAGGAGAAAGATCATATTAATAGAAGACGAGTATTTCTGTGTCAAATGGTACTACACTGTTTAGGAGAAAGATCATATTCACACATAAAATAATTTTTGTGATTTTTAAGGAAAAATGAAAGGAACAAATATTTCCGTTATCTATATATTTGAAAAACACAGATATTTGAAAGATTTATGAGATTAACTGGTGTAATTTAATACGTAGAGGCTTCAGAGCTTTATATATCTTAGGTCCTTGTCAAGTCTAAATACAGTCCAGTCAATGGGCGAGGGACTAACAGTCTACGCACGCGCGCGCACACGCACACACACACACACACACACAAACAGATCTTTAAAACGGATGTGCACGCAAAACTCAAGTTTTGGAAGAAGACCAAAGTCCATAAGTCAACGAACAACCAGAACTGGACCTGAGTTTACAGTACGGCCGGTGAACAATAAGGAGAAAGAGAAAGAAGAAGAAGAAGAAGAAGAAGAAGAAGAAGAAGAAGAAGAAGAAGAAGAAGAAGAAGAAGAAGAAGAAGAAGAAGAAGAAGAAGAAGAAGAAGAAGAAGAAGAAGAAGAAGAAGAAGAAGAAGAAGACGAAGAAGAAGAAGAAGAAGAAGGAAGAAACCAACTCTTAAACACGTTTCATTAACCCTAAGCATTTTCTATGGATGATAACCTTCTTTAACAAAGAAACCTTTAAAATAAAAACGTCGATTAAACAAAAATGGAGTCGGAAATTAACTAGAAAGATAAGTTAAGAAACGACGTATGACACATGGGGTGAACCCATAAATGCCACCTCTCCCAATGTTTGAATCGCAGTATGTACGTAAATACTGCTCTCTTCAATAGTGTGCCAGGTGTACAAACGCCATGTCTGGCAAGGTCCACCATGAACTCCAGATGTATCCACCCCTTCCTATATTTCTTCATTCAAATTCTATTTTCCAACAGTCATTCACCTGTAGGCTTCAGAATGTTTCCTCATTTATTATAAGTCGTCCTACCTATGTCACAAATGTAGCCTAACGATATTCTCATTCATTACCGGGTGCTCTCTCATAGCCTGGGCACTATATCTTTGTAAGTCTCTGCTACCTTAGGGTGTTAATGCCTGGTATCCGCTCAAGCCACATATGTCACCAGGAGTCAGTACAGTCTGGTACGAGACAAATGTACGGTTATTTCGGGCAGCATACAAGTGACATTTTCAGGACACCTTGTGGTATAACTCGACCACATGCCGGGACACCTAGTTCAGCACGACCAAGCACCAATTTCCCTTCAGTACAACAGTTCCCAATCTGTGCTGCGCATGGCTCTTAGAGAGAGGTGGGCAACTATGGCCCGCGGGCCAAAACTGGCCCGCCGAGCAATTTTTATTGGTTCGCGAGCCTGGTGTAAAATTAGTACATAATTTGGCCCATGAGATCCCAAAATAGCAGAACATAAACACCTTCGTTCGTATGCGGAAATTAACCAAATGGAACCATGAACTGATGTCGCAATCAAAACTTCTTTTTCATGTTCACCGGATGTAAACTACGGCGGAAAGTACTGGTTGTTCGTCCACAATCTTTTTACGGATCTGACTTATTTGTATGCAGACTGCTGGTTTCTTGCCTCTCACGTAATTGCACTCCGGCTTTGAAGGAAACTCGTACGACATGCTTGTTGGGGAGTCAGTGGGTCTATTCTTGTTTTCCCCACAATGGGGCCCCAGAATCCACACGGGGAGCAGCAAGAACTGATGTCGCCAAATACATAGAAGGGCTTCAGTGGGTGAGTGTGTCTGACCCGAGGCGTAGCCAGGGATTATAATCTTAGCTTACCCACATGATTATTGTCTTTGCCTTACGAGGTAATTGGGGTGTTTTGTTTAAAATGGATTTTTTTTCTACATGGCGCTCAATTCGACAATTGTAAATTTAGACTGCGAACCAGTTCGACTGGCACCTTTCCGTCTTTCCAGATGATAGTGTTAGATTATTGTGCTATGAGGAGGCATGGGACTCACACCCCATGGCGATGGCGAGTGTGACCAGCAAGATCCACCCATGTCAAGAAAAAAGTCTTCCACAATGATAGCATGGGATTTTAGAACAATTATTGTCAACATTTGTGTTTTATCCGTTTCTTTTCAGACGCTCAGCTCTCATTCTTTAAGCAATCATTTCTTCCTTCACTCTCATTCCCTTCCTGATGTGCCCTTTCCATACAACACGGTCCATGGCATTTTGTTCCCATGAGTCCACCTCAATACATGCATCAGTCATGTCCCGCCTTCTCACATCTTTATGTCGTATTAGAGGTCGGCCTCCAAGTCCAAGTCCAAGTCCTTTTGAGAAAAAAAAGAAAAGCTCGACCACGTTCAGACTGCTGCTAGCTAGCCTAGGCTGCTAACAGTCTCCGCCTATATTTGTGGTCTGGGTTATTTGTGTCACTCTCGTGACTGAATACTGGTGTTTGTGCCATTTCTGGCTTAATGCTTCCATCCGAATCAAACCGCTCGTCCTGTTGTCACTGGTGCATGTCTTCCTTCTTCATTCATGGTGTTTCCTGTTTGTTCTGTCTCCCTTTGATCTGGCTAGGCGTATCTCGAAGGAGAGCGAGCTTCCAAACACAACGACCTTTCGGCCACCATTTATTGTTTTAAAATTTTGAGTATTTTAATTTTGCCAAAAAGTACTGAAAACAGTTTTTGAATGTGAATAGTTCCGAAATGTGAAATCGGCCTCGACATCTTCCTGTCTTTAATTCACCATAAAGGATGTCCTAGGGGACTCTGCCATCCTCCATTCTCCACGTGTGGCCCAAGTTGTCCAACCCTGGTCTAAGAGCTCTGCATGCACTCCACGATCTTCATGAATATAAATAAAAATTGACTGTAATTAATTAGTAATAAACGAAAAATATAATTCCATTAGGAAAACTAGAAATCCTATTCTCAGCGGAAATTTGCCAAGCTGAATTTGGCACTCCTGTAGAAGTCGACGCTATGTTATACTGCTGCTACTAGCTCCAACATTTTGGAAGCGAGAAACTGAAACTGATTTCAACTACGTATCATGTAAGTCAGGATTCTTAGTTTATACAGCAACCAAAACAAAATACAGAAGCTGCTTAAATGTAGAACCAGATATTCGCCTGCAGTCATCCTCCGTTGCACCTGAAATTAGAAAAATGTGAACACAATAACAGCCACTGGTATCTCGTTAACATGTTTGTACGTTATTTTATAGACCTTTCTGTTGCTCTCACCAATTGTATAAAATGTATTGTTTTGAAAATAGTTTGACGTACTGAGTTTCGGGGGAAACTAACTTTTATATATAGCTTAGACAACATCAGATTTTAATAAAGTGACTATTATGATAAATTTTAAAGTTTTTTAAAATATAATTTTACTGTATAGAAAGTGCAGAACTGTTTAGATAAATCTTTAATTTACATTCGTTACCATCTATCATCTCTTCCTTAGCTCCGTAACATTACTGATAAACACACACACACGCACACACACACACACACACACATATATATTTTTTGGGGTTTGTTTAAAGACAAAACAGGATCTGGTACTCAGTAAGAAGTTTCTAAAATTGTGACAGCACTCGCCAAAAAGTGTCTATTGCTTCTTAATCTTGTTGTTGTTCTTGTTGTTGTTCTTGTTATTATTATTATTATTATTATTATTATTATTATTATTATTCGCGTTAACAGGCTATAAAATCCAATGGAAAGTTCTGGTTATTCGTCCACGTCTGGACTCCAGTCCTGTTCCAGAAGCTGAATGTTGCGTGCACATCCATTTAACAGATTTTGCTTATTTGTATGCAGACTGCTGGTTCCATGCATCTTAGATGCACTCCGACTTCAAAAGAGGCTCCCAGTTAGTAGACTATTGCGACATGCTTTTGAGTAGGCTGTGGGTCTATTCTTGTTTTCCCCACAATAGGGACCCTGAATCCCCAGTGGCACTGAAAGAAAATTGGGCCGGCAGAATAAACAAAAGCTCTGCTTCTAAACACAATTAAGTTGTAAGACATACGGTAGGGTAAGTCTAAGGGACTTCGCCATAGACATTGATTCCAAAAGGGCTCAGCAAGTCAGACATTTTAGGAATCACTGCTTTAACACATACCCTCGTATATCTTTCTACCAGCCTCTAATTACCTCCTCTTTCCGTGTCCTATTTTAAGCAATTCCTAGTTTCTGCTGACTTGAATATGTAACAACAAACAGATGATGACACAATTAGACCAACCCACCGGTACATAGGACAGCAAGATAATTTGCAACCGCTAGGTGACCAAATATACAGCTGTGTAGTGAAGTCAATTAGTACTCTGTGCGGTAAATTCGCCCCCTTACCCTCATAACTCTTTTTATTTTAACAATATATTTATTTTCTTAATTTCAGTTTTGGAATTTCGCCCTCCTGTATTTTTCTTTTAGTACACCTCACCTCGGGTTCTCTGAAATGTCGAAGGAAATTCCTGTGAAAGTTCAATATTATAGGGGGTATGGGAGTTAGGGACAGTGCTAGTCGGTGTTCTTGTCACACCCTAACCACGACTGGCTCCAGCCGAGGAGCCGGTCATGTCCTAACACCCCTATACCAGTGGACTGTCCCGGTAACTCCCCGCGATATCTCGGGATTCCCGAGATAGGGTAAATTAAAGGAAGAGAACCCATCACCCCAGGCAGGTTGTATATTTTTATTTTTAAAACACTCAAATTTGCAATTTTGTTGTCCCTCCCCCTCTTCTCCGAAGTGATAAAACCCGGGATATGGTCGAACAAGCTATCTGTGATCTTCTCCTGTTTGATTAACATCTGAATAGTGAATGATTATTTTAGCCTCTCCAGGCTGCTACTGAAGGTTTGACACCATGAGAATAAGTCTCAGTCAAGATGACAGACGAAAACCCCAGATACCTAGAAAGAAGTAAGAATTGTAGTTCTTCCATTACGAGTGGTAAAGACCACTTTTCATCCAAAGTAGTAATGATCAATGCTTATGAGTACGACGGTGGCTAATAAGTCCAGTATGGAGCTGGACAATTCTTGAGCAGTGCGGACAACAAGTGGAAGCCGCCATAAGTGTGGGATTAGCAGTATGATTCTTTCTAGTCTCCTTCCGTTTCTCTGCTTGATCCACCTTCCCTGCCTGACAGGCCAGTGCACCATGCCTGAGGATGCACAGCATCCAGAACGACTCTGAGCAGCTGTCAGTAGTTTTGAGAGGTCCTTAAAGCGCTTTTTCTATTCCCCCTAGGACCTCTTCCCTTGGAGCTCGCCAATAATACTTTCGCTGAGAGGCGATAGTCTAGATGCTTGGCAGGTTTGCCCTACCAAGAACCACATTATTTGTTATCATATCTTTCCATTTGATTTTGAGCAGCTTGTTAGAATTCGGGCACCCATAACAACCGCACTAGGCTGCTCTAACTTGCAGTCCAGTGCCAGTAAGAATGACGTCAGTATTATCCGATTAATTGCTCTTTGAGTCAATGGATGCTGATCTTTCAAGTCGCAATCCCGGAACCAGAGAAGGTATTACTAATATTGATGATAATAATGATAATAGTTCAATGAAAAAAAAAAAAAAAGATGAAAGCAACGGAAAATTTAAATCGATAGAAAAAGTATATAATCTGGGAAAAGGAATCGTTTAAAATCAACGTGGCAATATACCATATGTGCAAAATGACACTGAAGAGTTAATTACTTTACTTTTTTCTTCTTTCTTCTCCTCCTTTCTAACCCCCATTGGAGCATAGGCTCTCAACCAATTCAGACCAAGCCGTTCTATCCCTTGCTATCGCATGCAGCTCTTCCCATGTCCTCTCCCCATCTTTCTAATTTTACTCTCTAGCTCCCCTCCCCTTTCCTTTTGTTTACCCTTTATTTCTGTGCCCTTGTGGGTTCCAGTGCAAAGACATTCTAGTTATATTGTTCTCAGGTTTTCTAACGTGTGTCATTAGTAATTACTTTACTTACTACTATTGTATCCTGACACCAGCTTGCGGTTGCCTCCCCTTTTTGTTCTTCCATTAACCTGGCCCGGCTTTAGGTCTGTGTGTTCGTCCTTACTGTGCTATTGATATCAAACATGGACACCGTCTCCAGAAGACAGAAAGAAAATAGTAACGACAGAAATTAAATGTTTACGTGCCAGGCTAGTTGTAACAAGGAAAGATCGATTTAGGAGCGATTTTATCTGGAGGAAAGTCGGCACAAAACCAATATTGAACTTTACCGGTAGGCAACAGATCAAATGGTTTGGCCATGTAACAAGACTGGCATCAGATAGAGAACCATAGAGAGCAATGTTGTATAGATACAACGATAACAGAGCCAGATGTTAAACACGCAGAATATGGACCGCAGAAAACCCTGAGACACTAAAAAGTATTTTATATGAAGCAAACAGAAGGGACTGTTCCAGAGATGTCTTCCTGCCCCGACGCCGCGAGGCTTTCCAGGATGTGATTTATTGTGTGCCTGTGTTTTAGTTTGAAAGACCAATATACGAATGTCCGCCCACACAATTGGCAGATGGTTCATTTTCATGTATTTTGTCACAGCATAATTGACGCTCAAGCTTTTGTGATTTCGTTTTATTTCGAAGTATTGTGTGACATAAAAAAAAAATTTTTTTTCAAATATTTTGTTCCTGTCTTCTTATTTTTACTTTTTGTCATTAACTTTTTTGAAGTCTAAGTTTTCAGTATAAGCAAGAAAAAAAAAATATGAACGTTGGCTCAGACAACGATGATGCTGGTAACTATAATACTGAAAATAATTTTTTAAAGGAAAAAGGGGGAGGGGGGGGGGGGGGGGTTAGCAAATGAATAAGGAAAAAGTGCCACTAAAATTATCTACATGTGAAAAATATTCTTCAGGGTTCCTTGTCAGTAAAAGGGATTTAAGTCCTTATCACATTTAGGATAAGCTAGTTACATGTGTGTGTGTGTGTGTGTGTGTGTGTGTGTGTGTGTGTGTGTGTGTCTGTGTACAGTATGTATGTATGTATGTATGTATGTATGTATGTATGTATGTATGTATGTATGTATGTATGTATGTATGTATGTATGTATGTATGTATGTATGTATGTATGTATGTATGTATGTATGTATGTATGTATGTATGTATGTATGTATGTATGTATGTATGTATGTATGTATGTATGTATGTAGGTAGGTAGGTAGGTAGGTGGGTGGGTGGGTGGGTGGGTGGGTGGGTGGGTGGGTGGGTGGGTGGGTGGGTGGGTAGGTAGGTAGGTAGGTAGGAAGGTAGGTAGGTAGGTAGGTAGGTAGGTAGGTAGGTAGGTCTGTCTGTCTGTCTGTCTGTCTGTCTGTCTGTCTGTCTGTCTGTCTGTCTGTCTGTCTGTCTGTCTGTCTGTCTGTCTGTCTGTCTGTCTGTCTGTCTGTCTGTCTGTCTGTCTGTCTGTCTGTCTGTCTGTCTGTCTGTCTGTCTGTCTGTCTGTCTGTCTGTCTGTATGTATGTATGTATGTATGTATGTATGTATGTATGTATGTATGTATGTATGTATGTATGTATGTATGTATGTATGTATGTATGTATGTATGTATGTATGTATGTATGTATGTATGTATGTATGTATGTATGTATGTATGTGTGTATGTATGTATGTATGTATGTATGTAGGTAGGTAGGTAGGTAGGTAGGTAGGTGGGTGGGTGGGTGGTTGGGTGGGGTGGGTGGGTGGGTAGGTAGGTAGGTAGGTAGGTAGGTAGGTCTGTCTGTCTGTCTGTCTGTCTGTCTGTCTGTCTGTCTGTCTGTCTGTCTGTCTGTCTGTCTGTCTGTCTGTCTGTCTGTCTGTCTGTATGTATGTATGTATGTATGTATGTATGTATGTATGTATGTATGTATGTATGTATGTATGTATGTATGTATGTATGTATGTATGTATGTATGTATGTATGTATGTATGTATGTATGTATGTATGTCAACGAAAAACACACAGAATGTATATCACAGTCTCTTATGGAGAGATTGACAGACTGCTGTCCCAGTATATGCACTAGCATACACACGCATTAAAAGCCTACTGTAGCCATCAGAAGTGCTAACACAAACAGTTCGACATTAGAAATGCAGTTCATCATCGGCGGTAGCAGAGAAAACAAACAAATCAGCAGTTGAACACGCGATAAATTGTACTCACATAAGGGCACCACCAATATTGTGACGACAGGCCACGTGTCATTTTCTGAATCTACAAATCAGAACACAACACCACGTTGGTCATAGTCGAAAAACATTCCAAATGAAATCCGCAGCTCACAGGGTCGTACCGTGCACTCAACTTAGTAGCTGGGCGTCGAAACTATATCATTTTAGTGTGCAAATGGAGCAAAAATGCAACGGCCACCTCTGGCAGAAGCAAAAACTTACCCACGACTCGAAACAGTGACCGTGCCTAAGGTCCATTTTGGCCGGAATCAGTATGTATGTATGTATGTATAAAAGATGTTTTAACGGTTTTCAAATTTTTTAAAAATTGTATCTTTTTGTGTGTTTTGATACCCTTTCAATAAAATATTTGGTACTCTTCAACCAAAAGAAAAAAAAAATGGCAGCTCTGAAAAAAAGATACTTATTCCTCACAAGGGGAAGTAATAAATAATATCTAGAGAGCCAGTTGTGTTAGGTCGCTTACAATTCCTTTCATGTGAATTATTAAATTTATCGCAGTGTGTTCTGTAATGAGAAGATGTCAATGTAGTAAGAGAAAATAACGTGGATGTGTTATATGGAATCAGCGCCGGGGAGATGTTCGTTATTTCCGACAAGAATGCTAAGAATATCCTGCAGTAGGGCTCGCATTCGACTCCTTGATTCCGCTCTATTGCATGCAGCTCTCTCGATTTTTGACATGGAGGTTGTTTCTCATTTAAGCCGCCTTTTTTTATTTGGTATTTCCTCGTACCCATTTTAGATCGGGCAGACCTGTTAGTCACTCACTTTAGACTTCATTGATCTGAAAGTTGTTAAAATATATCTGGACTGTAACTAGACAAAACTGCCCCCCCCCCCACACCCCTACCCATTTTTTCACCTTAACACAGCGTCTACTGGTTCGTTTGTTTTTAAATAAAAATGTTTTTTTTTCCTTACATTTCTTATTATTCCAAATGCATAGGTACCTCTGTGGACTTTCGTTTTTGTATACACTCAATTTAGTATATGTCTTTTTTAGATGCGGAAACGTTTGCTTGGTATAGGAAATACAACCTGTGTGTTCGAACTTTTAGGGCTCTCTACCGGCTCCAGCTGACGTGTCGTGCACGACACCGCGGGGTATCATTGGTTACTCTTCTCGAGACACAGCCACGGACAGAAAGATGACAATGACTTTGCAGAAAGTACCACACCAACGAAGCCCAAACAAGTCGTAAAAGCCTTGTCCGGAATGACTAGACAATGTTACATTTCCGACACATCACGAGGAGAAGGTGGAAGCAAAATTCTGGGCACAGATTTTTCGTGAAAGTCAAACTTGAAGGAAGGGAGAAAAAAAAAACGAATTTTAGATATCTGGTTTTTATTGGAGATTAAAAAAAAAATTGAAAAAACTAGAAGACGTTGAAACCTTTAAATATCTTAGCTGCCACATATGAAACAATGGCAGCTGTACCAAAGAGATCAAGAAAAGACTTGATATGGCAACAGCCGGGATGTCGCAGCTGAATACCATGTGGAAAGGCAAAATCAGCATCGCAGTCAAGGTCAGTATTTACAAATCACTGGTATTGTCTATTTTCACACACGGATGTAAGAGTTAGAATCTCATCGTGGAAATAAAAAGGAGGATTCAGGCTTTAGAATGCAAATGCTACAGACGCATCAGTTATTTAGAACATAAAACTAATAAATATGTCAGAGACAAAATATACAAATTTGCGGGACATCAGAAGCCTCTCTTGGCAGTGGTGAAGCGTCGCAAGCTAGCTTTGTTTGGGCACGTGATGAGACATGATTCGATTGCAAAGACTCTACTTCAAGCAACACTTAGGGGTAGTCGAAGAAGAGAAGGTCCACTTAGAGAAAATGCCTTGTGACGCCATACCATACAAAGCATACATGGAAAGAGAAGAAAGACTTAGAGCAAGAGGTAGACCAAGAACAAGATGGAAGGATACTATCAGAGAAACTCTACAACAGCACGATGTGCCTATGGTCGAGGCAGCCAGAAGAGCTAGAAACAGGACCTTATATCTCCCTCGACACCCACAGCGGTAAAAGAGGAAGTGAAGAAGAAGAAGAAGAGAAGGGCAAAGAAGGACCTGAAATGACAACATCAAGAAATGGACAGGACTAAGTTATCATACACTTATTTATCAAGCGGAAGACAGAGAAAGATGGCAAGTTTTGTGTGCTAGTGCTTCCATCAATGCACCTTCACAACCCTAACGGATCACGGTTTATGCTATGTTTTATTAAAAGGGGACGCTTCTCCTAAAAAATAACATCTCCTCATCCTTCCTTCTTAGTGCCATCCGAATAAGCCCTCCACTTTTCTCAGGAAGGTAAAATGAGGTTACATCTTCACTTATTTCATTTACGTGCTTTTGTATTTATGTATTTAGTATTAAGCAGTTTGTTTGTTTCATATCTGTTTTTATCACACTACCCAAGAAATCAAAAGTTGTTGATTGTGAAGATTACAGAACTATTAGCCTAATGAGTCACGTAACTAAGTTACTCTTGAAGATAATACAAGCAAGAATTCAAGATAAAATAGAGAAAGAAGTTTCTGAAGAGCAATTTGGATTCCGTAAAAACAGTGGTACTCAAGAGGTCATAATTTGTCTAAAGATGCTGACTGAAAAATATATAGAGGTTCAGAAAAATATTTATGAATGTTTAAAAGATTACAAAAAAGCTTTCGACAGAGTGCAACATGAACAACTAATTGCAGCTCTTCAAAACATAGGACTAGATGGACAGGATATCAGACTTGTTAGAAACTTATACTGGGAGCAAGAAGCAACAGTAAGATATGACAACATCTGCTCACCCCAGATAGAGATCAAGAGAGGAGTAAGACAAGGATGTGTGCTGTCGCCTAGCCTTTTCAACTTATGTACAGAAACAATTTTTAAAGAAATTGTAGAATTACCAGGACTGTACATCAATGGTAGAATAATAAACAATCTGAGATATGCTGACGACAGAGCGTTGCTAGCAGAGAGTGAGCAGGAGTTGCAAGACCTAGTGGAGCAAGTAAACAGAAGGAGTGTAGAATTTGGATTAGATATAAGTTTGAAAAAGACAAAAACCATGATATTTAGCAAAGAAAATAATCAGCTAACAATGAATATCACAGTGAACGGGGTAAAATTGGAACAAGTTCAAAATTTCTTATATCTTGAACAAGTAATAACATGTGACGGCAGAAGTGAAACTGAAGTCAAGAAAAGAAAAGAGGATTCCCAGACACCAGACGGAAGACAGACAGACAGGAAGTCCAGACAGACAGGCAGACAGACAGAAAGACAGACAGTACAGACAGACAGACAGACAGACAGACAGACAGACAGGACAGACAGACAGACAGACAGACAGACCAGACAGACAGACAGACAGACAGGACAGCCAGACAGACAGACAGACAGACAGACAGACAGACAGTAGACAGACAGACAGACAGACAGAGACCGACAGACAGACAGTACGACAGGACAGACAGACAGGACAGACGACAGAAAGGACAGACAGACAGACAGACAGACAGACAGACAGACAGACGACAGGACCGACAGACAGACAGACAGACAGGACAAGATAGATAGACAGATAGGAAGACACGATAGGACAGACAGATAGACAGACAGATCAGGAGAGATTAGATCGAGATAGATAGAATAGATAGATAGATAGAATAAGCTAGATAGAGAGAGCGATAGTATAGATAGATAGATAGAAGATAGATAGAAGGACCGAGATAGAAGATAGATAGATAGATAGATAGAAGATAGATAGATAGATAGATAAGACAGAAAGATAGATAGATATGATAGATAGAGAGAAGCAGATAGGTAGATAGATGATAGATAGAAGAAGATAGATAGATAGATAGATAGATAGAGAGATAGATAGATAGATAGAAGATAGATAGATAGAAGATCGAAGATAGATAGATAGATAGATAGATAGATAGTAGATTCGTAGATAGATAGATAGATAGAAAGATATGATAGATAGATAGATAGATAGATAGAAGAT
>CAJHNH020006957.1:397500-414335 GCA_905116865.2 Candidula unifasciata | reverse complement strand
ATGGAAACATACCACCGCTATTAAATCAGTCAGGCAACTGACCATCCTCTGCAATCGCCCGTATCCCTGCTGTTTAGCCCACTGTGCGGAACCGCAACAGCTGGATCGGTCTCCTGCCCTGAGCGATCGCAGGTTCAGTCCGGAAGCTAAGATGAGATCGATTCGGAGTGCATTGGCCTTTTTGTACTCAGTGTTCAGACTTCTTAGCATTTGCAAGTCGAGCTGCTGAACAGTGGTCTTTGACGTTCTGTGACACTATTATTTTGGCTGGAAACTATTTAAATACAGTATTTATGGTCTATCTCACGCGATTTTGAATGATATATTTTTTTTTCAAGAATTAATTTTTATCTGTTACTTTCAGTGGGTAACTCGAATAGCTTTCGTGTTGTGTTTTTTTTTTTCCTCTCTTTCTTGTGTTTCTTTTGACTGCATTAAAATATTTTTTAATTTAGTTTTTCTGTGATAAAATGTAGGGCAGCTTAAATACCAGCCCAGATCATTATTTCATCTCCCAAAACGTCGACTTTCGAACTTGAAATTTAATTTCCTTTCCTATGAGTTTCGTTATTTTTTTTTCTTCTTTAAACTAATGCATCAATTAAAAATTTATTAATGTTTTCACTTCACCAACTGCTCGCTGATTATGGATTAGTTCATTCAGTTACTTAAAATTTATCTTAAACGAATACGGAACAAAAGTTTATATACACCAAAAAATGCATAAACTGGATATAATGATACTCATATAGAGCAAAGGGTCATAGGTGTTATGAATTTCAATGTTATTTCCTTAAATTTTAACATTTTATGCGTTTTTCTAATCCAACTTTTCATTCAGGCCCAGTTTAAGTATCAGATCACGTGATCATGACTCGATCCATTGCTTACCAAATAACTCGCTTAATGGGCTGTTTATTTCTGATGGTTTTCACCGATTGCCGTTTTGAGAACACAAACTTCACACTTGATAATCAAAGGCGACTTACACAGCTGTATTTAAACTTGTTTTCATGGATGAAATTTTGCCTTTTAGTTTTCATTATTTCCAGCGCTCGCTATCTTTCTCTAGGGAGCCACTGTTGTCTGGCGGCTAGACGCTCGCCTGCGGATCGAAAGGTCGTGGGTTTGGGTCCTTTCTTCAAAAATCACGTTGGCTGCCAGGTCGACCCAGCCTTAAGTGGGTACCAGGTACAGACCCGGAAAGTAAAGGCGGCCGGTGTGATGGTGACCACATTACCCACGAAATGCCGTTTGGTCTATAAAATATAGGTCTAGCCCTACATACCCAATACGCCCGAAGACGTGGAAAAGTGTCCTTGACCTTTGCTGTTCTCCTCTCATTTTCCAGCTATCATACTTTGCTGGTGAGTTTTTCCTACTCTTTTTCTCCTGTTTATTTCATAGGTGCCATTTTTCTTTAGAAGAAAACATCTAAAAACAAATAAATAATATCTAGAAGTATCTAGACTGTACAGGTTAAACCTAAGAGAGATTACATAGAACAAATGCATGAATGACAATAAATAACATCAGTGAACTCAGGGCATTCCCACACCATACCAACATTAAGAGAGAAAAAAAAAAGGGGGGGGGGCGTAAAATAAATGATCGCAAACACAATTTAGCATTAAGATCGCAATAATATTTTTCTTTCTTTCTGGGAGCCGGTTGATAAATAACGATAGTTTTATTAATTTTGATAGTTAGCCCGAAGTTGCTACAGGCTTCAGAAAATCTATTGACAATGTGCTGCGTGCTGGTTTCGGAGCTAGAATTTAGAGCTCAGTTGTCATCAAATAAAAGGTCCCTAACTGTAGTTGTTTTCATTTTTGTTTTAGCTCGAAACCTCCTCAGATTAATCAAGTAGCAAGGAAGCTAAAACGTGAACGATCCTTTTCCATAATTTCAGGCGTATTGGGCATATAGGGCTAGACCCTAATGTTATAGACCAGTCAGCACTCCGGATGTTACGTGGTCACCATCACGCCCACCACTTTTACTTCCCAGCACTTTACTTGGTACCTATGTATATTTGGGTCGTATAGTAATAATACCAACAATTACTCTCTTAAACAAGTAATTTATCCATTGAGCACAGACCTATGGACGTTAGGACTATGAGTCCCCCCCCCCCCTCTCACCCTTTCCCATCAAGTTTTCTTCTTTTGGGGTTATATCTCATAACCACCAAATGCCCACGTAATTTTACTTTACATAAATAACATATACACAGATTTCGTTTCAGCAAAGGTATTCATACTGTGAAAAGACCACTCCGTGTTTTTCAAATCCATTTGCGCTGCCAAATATCACAACTGCAGGCAGCTTAGCAAATTTTTATGTCACCTTGCGGAAGATCCTTAAAGCATTCTTTTGTTCGCCCAAGTTCGGCTATTATTTTGCATATTAAGTTCCCTGCATTGAAAAATGTTGCCATAAAATGCGCATCCTTTGAAAAGGAACTTGATAATATAGCTCAAACGGCGGTTGTAAAGCTAGCAACGCAAACAGAAAGACAAGCTTAACCAACCGAGATGGAATCCTGCAAGACGACACAAAATGTGACAAGTAATACTAACAAAACAAATATTTCCAGTTGCATAAAGTGCGTATGCTTTTGTTTCATTTCTTAACAACTGGCCGTCTCAGTTTTCATGTCACTGCGTCATTATCTTTGAGTTAAGGACGACAGCGATGGGAAATCAGTGGCGCCGCCCCAGAGAAAAACAAAAATAATCGACAGGGGGCGGGGGGTTGCCTTTTTTTTAAATTTTCCAGGGGCAGGGGATGGGGTCTCAAGAACTTTAGCCTTATATGAGTGTGCAGGCATTAATAGCGATAATAATAATAATCGTCATTTCATTTCCAACTGGAATTATTATAAATGTCAAACAAATATAATAATATTAACATATTTTAACCACACACAACACATGTAGAAACAAACACCTGAAAAGTTTATGTCTATACACGGTAAGTGGGACACTTAAGAAGACAATTAAACCATTCTTGTCTTTGGGGTCAAACCACGCTGTACCCTGTAGTAAAAACAAAGTACCCTTTTCCACGGCTTCAGACGTATTGGGCGTGTAGACCTATGTTTTATAGACCAAACGGCACTTGGTGGGTGATGTGGTCAGTATCACACCTGCCGCCTTTACTTCCCCTGACTACACCTGGTACCCACACTCAAAGCTGGGTCTACCTGAGAGTCAATGTCTTTTCTGAAGAAAAAAAAGTCTAGCCCACGCCGGGACCCGAACCCACGACGTATCCTGTAATGTTAGAGCTACGTTTGTAGGAATAAACTCACAGGGAGCAAGTACAGCGGGAATCTACCAGTCATCAGTAGAAATTATCCTCGTCGACACACGTTTCGGCCCACGATTCCTAGACGTATTCGGAGGTGGGCCCTCCTGAGTTCATGCATGACGCTCAGGGCTGGTTCCCCGCTGCACGGAATTACCGGATGGTGTTATACTTTCGGCCAGAGACAAGACGACTTGGTGGTTTCGAAGGAGGTACTGTGAGATAAGGTGAGTGATGTGTTCAGCTAGTCTCCTTGCAAATGTTCTAGGAGTTGGGAAAGAGGGGGGGGGCGTCAATGGTTAGATTGAACTAATCTATCCTCCCACCACTGTCACCTCCATTCCAACCATAAGAAAATTGGGCGGGAATCTTGGTGTGTTTGAACGCCAAGGCTCTGGTGCCATTGGTAGGAATAAAGAATTTGGTTTCGACCTTTTTGTGTATGCTGCCCTATCTCTCTTTCTCTCTCTTTTTCTCTCTCTCTCCCTCTCTCTTTCTCTCTCTCTCTCTCTCTCTCTCTCCCTCTCTCTCTCTCTCTCTCTCTCGCTCTGTGTCTATCTCTTTCTGTTTGAAATTAAGTAGGTCATGCTCTGCCCGTTTCTCTATGTCCGTATTAGTGTGGTGTGTGTCCGTTTCTCTTAATCTCTCTGTGTCAGTCTCTCTCTTCCTATCTCACTCTCTCTCTTTCTCTCTCTCTCTCTCTCTCTCTCACTTCTCTCTCCGTTTCAGCAGCTGTCTATATTTATCAAGTCTTTTTGTTGGTCTTGTTCACCGGCTGTAAATTCAGCAAAAAGTTATAGTCTTCTTCTTGTTCTCCTTGTTCACCGGCTGTATATTTAGCCAAAAGTTATAGACTTCTTCTTCTTGTCGTTATTCACCGGCTGTAAATTCAGCGAAAAGTTATGTGTTATTCCGTTTTGGGGCTTTTGTCTTGTTGCAGAAGTTGAGTCTTGCATGTACATTCCTGTTACACCTTCACAAATCTGGCATATTTGTGTTGCTAGCTCGCCATTGCCATGGGCTGTGTTTTGCCGGCCTCTCTATAGGACAATCCAGCACTATCCATTGAAGAGATAGAAAGGTCCTATTAGAATTTATGTATGTATGCACGTCCGTATGTACGTGTGTATGTGTATGTGTAAGATTTTGTGCATGTATGTGTGTTTAGGTTTACATTTAGTTGGAAGCACTTGTAGCGACGTGTGGCTAGATGCTTTCTTTGTTTGCCTGATAGACGGTCTGGGTTCAAGTCTGCAAGATAATAGCTTGTCAAATCTTCTTTTTCTTCTTCTTCTTCTTCTTCTTCTTCTTCTTCTTCTTCTTTTTCTTCTTCTTCATTTTCTTCTTCTTCTTCTTCTTCTTCTTCTTCTTCTTCTTCTTCTTCTTCTTCTTCTTCTTCTTCTTCTTCTTCTTCTTTATCTTCTTCTTCTTCTTCTTCTTCTTCTTCTTCTTCTTCTTCTTCTTCTTCTTCTTCTTCTTCTTCTTCTTCTTCTTCTTCTTTCTAAATGTCTTCTGTCTGTCTGTGAGTTAGTCTGTCTATCTGCCTTTACGCCCCTCCGCTATTCTATCCGCCCTCATGCGCATTCCTATGTTCGGACAACGCTGTCTGTTAGTAAAAGTACTTGGGAGTGGCTGCTGCACTGGAGTACTGAGCACGCATGGGAATGCCCAATGTGCAGTGACGTCGATTGTGATTTCATAACATAACGGCCGCATACACTGCACCTCATAGAATAGCAGCGATTCTATTTTGAAAGTGACACAGCCCTGCCTCTCACGTGACACAGTGTCACAGTGTCACTCCACTTCTATGTTTGTCTGACATTGTAACAGACCCCTGCGCCTGGTTACCTGCAGGAGGACCAAAGCTGTTAACTGTTTGTCCCCTTTCAGCCGAAGCCCATTCAGTCACACATTTCTTTTCTATCCCATTTACAGCCACAGCTTAGTTCGCACTGTTAACTCTTTATCCTGCTTGCTGCCACCTCAGGTACATCTGGTTAACTCTTGCTCTGCCTATATATAAGTATCTGTCTATTTAATCATCTTTGAGTTTCATCAGCGAGCTAGATAAGTATCATCTATTTAGTTTATGCCTTTAGTTTACCAGTAATATGTCATAGCTGTGTACATAAAATTCCTATTTAGTCATGTTATTTGTCACTTCTCTTTATGCCTAGTGGCACATGATGCTTCAAAGAGGACTTTCCATGCTTTCCTGTCCTGTGCAATCTTCAGTGCAGTTTTTCATGTCAAAGATGCTGCACTCAGGTCACTTTCCATCGTTCCTTTTAATGTTGTTTTTGGGCGTGTGAGAGCTGTTTTAGCAGGTATATCAGGAATCATTCTCACAACGTGGCCAAGCCATTTCCATCTTTTCTTGGTTATCATACTGTCTAGAGTTTCTTGATTTGTGTTAGTCATGGCATAGTTAGTGTATAGTTGGGTGTGTATGTGTGTGTGTTTGTGTGCGTTAGCGCGCGTGTTATCTTTGTTTGAAAATGAAGGCGAATCGCCAGAATATCCTTTGTTTGTTAATTGTAATTGATTTTGTAAAGCTGACATAAACACTTTGTGTTTCTTACCAATTTTCTTTCCTCCCGTAAAATTGCATACCCTTGTTTTAAACGTGTTAACTCCTGACAGCTGTGTAAGTTATTTACTATTACCGCATTACAGCCACAGTCGCAGAATATGCTGATAACTTTTACTTTGTTGCAGTCACAGCCGAGATATGTTGTTTTCATTTACCTTAACTGCAACAGCCGAAAATATGTTATTACCTTTTACCTCATTACAGCCTTAGCCGAGCCCACAATATCAATTCTTGTTTGGTTACAGCTGCTCGTTCTGCTCCTTCTTGGCCCTTTTCTCCGTATCCTTTCCTCGTTCACTTCCTCCTTATTCTTCTTCCTCTTCTCTTCCTCCTCCTTCTTGTCTTCTTCTTCTTCTTCTTCTTCTTCTTCTTCTTCTTCTTCTTCTTCTTCTTCTTCTTCTTCTTCTTCTTCTTCTTCTTCTTCTTCTTCTTCTTCTTCTTCTTCTTCTTCTTCTTCTTCTTCTTCGTCTTCTTCTTCTTCTTTTTCTGCACCTACGTTAACTCTTAAATGAGCGATTGGCTCGTTGATTTATGATTTACAGCTAGGGTTGCCTTTAATGTTAGGGGCCTTTCACGTCTTCTTCAGGACAACTCACCTGCCTTTGGTCCAAACCTGACAGCCAGCTTTCACCTCTGGCTCCTAGCAGTGGCCATCCACGCCCCCCCCCCCCCTCCCCCAACCGAGTAACGACTTTGACA
Organism: Candidula unifasciata; assembly: GCA_905116865.2. Classification (NCBI taxonomy): domain Eukaryota; kingdom Metazoa; phylum Mollusca; class Gastropoda; order Stylommatophora; family Geomitridae; genus Candidula; species Candidula unifasciata. Next base: position 407,728 of record CAJHNH020006957.1, on the reverse strand, counting down.
GGTCGGTTAAACCAGGTGAGGGTGGCCGGTGGTTAGTTGCCTTCAGTGAGTCATACAAGACCTTCTCTAGATGGGCCAGGGCCGATAAACTATAGAATTTATTATTATTATTACTTTTAATTAGGGAGCCAGTACATTGTAGGGTAAGATTATATAAGCTAATCAACTGTATAAGCCATACTAATTAATTAATATTAAAATGTTTTTCTATAGTTTTCCCTTTTAGTTTGTATAAGTGAACGTACCTATTTACATGTTCTATTCTCGAGTTTATTCCTAGAAGTTTTTGAGGGAGTACTTAGAGGACGGCGGGGAATACACCGAAAAAACAGAAGTGTTAGAATGAGAACAGGACGTATGGTTAGCCCGGGGCGGTGACGTCATGTCAAGTTGTCGCCATCAGCCCCACGGATCATGTTGGAGACGGCTCTAGACAAGATCTGTCTATCAAAGCATGCGAAGACTGGACTCTGCTGAACGTGAAGAGGAAATCAATACTTGGTTCAACGTACCTGATGGCGAATGCGAACAACTCCCCGTGTAGCGTAAAGAGCACGGTGGGGTACGTAGAACACCCTGGTCATTCCAATGCACCTGACTTCATCTCGAGTCGTCTCCACTTGTCCTGCCAATAAATCCAGAGGAACACAAGCGAGAGTGTGAGTGAGGTCGACGACATTGTGCAATTCTTCTCACTTTTAATAATTCATCGCAAGTCACTCTTTCCTATATTTCATCCAACAACCGCAGCTAGGATGTGATATCTGCACATTTCAGCCCAAAACTTGCGATTTCAACAAACTCTTAATTAGTGGCGGCGTCCGTGGCTTAGGCGTTGCAAGTCCGACTCGTAATCCAACATACCACGATCGAAACCCACTGCTGGCTGTGTGGATTGTTATCATGGTATGGGGCGTCGCAGGTCGACCCAGCCTAAAATGGCTGGATGGCTGTCCTGGGGAAGTAAAGAAGGCTAGTGTAATGCTGACCACATTACCCACCTAGTGTCGATTGGTCTGTAAAAATAAAGGACGCTCTTCCCATATGCCCATGCGTCTAAGGCGTGAAAAGGGATCTTTCCTTTTTTTTTACCTAATTAGTGAGCCACGGTGGCAGTGTGACTAAACGCTCACAGGTCGGTCTGAAGGTCGAAGAGTCATATATACTTAAAAAAAGTCGGCTTTCGCACAAACTAGAGAGTGCTCATTTGTCTATAACACTAACATCATGAGCATGATGTTCCAAAAATAAACCCTTTTTCACGCCTTTAAGCGTATTAGGCACATCGGATTAGTCCTATATTTTATAGACCAATCGGTACTCGGTGGTTGATGTGGTCAGCATCACACCGGCCACCTTTACTCCCCAGGACCTTAACTCGTACCCATTTAAGGCATGTCGATCTGGGAGTTAAGGGTCATTTTTTAGTGGGACAAGTACACCTCCGTCAAGACCTAAACTCACCACCTTCTGATCCGCAAGCAAGCGTGTAGCCGCTGTACCAGGGAGCTCTCTATTGGTGTAATGGGGTTTTCACTTACTCACTTGTTTGACGACATGTACTTCAATGAACATAATCCCTTCCCCTCCTCCAAATGGGACCTCGGAACTTACACGGGGAGTCAAGCAGACTAGAAGCCACATTTGTTACTCTCAGATAAAGCCACCAACACTTGAGCCACCAAGAAATGACATATATATGACACTAGAAGATAATGAAGTTGGAGAACTTTCCCCCTCGACACTGAGGTTCGGTTCACTTTACCCCTTTTTCATTCTGTATAGAGTAGCTTCATATTACATGTCTACACTGGTATCATGTGACAGCCACGGCCTGTGACATAGCGAGCTTCTCAAGTATAATTTATTTGTGATTTTAAATTGTATTTTTGAAGTGAAGGCTTCTGAAACCTAAACGTGCTGCATTTATTATACAATGTGTACAAGAACACGCCTGTGTGGGTTTGGAAGTGAAATTGTAGCAGGTTATAAATTGTTGCTAACTTCGTCTTTCTCTTCTTTTTCCCTCCATATTTTCCTTCTTTCCTTAAGTTTGCTTCCTTCTATCTTACCCCCCCCCCCCCACCCCCGCCCCTTTTTGGTTGGGTTTTTTTAAAACCGCTCTTTCAGTGTCTTCTCTTCTTTTTGTCTTCTTTTTCTTTAGTAAAGAACCAGACGATGTATTGATCGGCACTCATAGAAAGAAGTAGAAAGATAGAAGAAGACACTAGACAACATAAAAATCGAAATCTATAGTTACCGTGCCGGGAATCGAACCTGTCACCTCCAGACGGCGTGTGCGCCTCGCTATGGAAACAAGTGTACTAAGACTATCTTTTCTTTATGTCCTCTCTTTCTTGTTCTCTTATCATTTACTTCCTCCTCCTACAAAATCTTTATGAGGGTCGTCATCTTTACGATGAGGATGGTGATCTTTGGATGAAGATGACAATCTTTTAATGAGGATAGTAGTGATGTAGATAGTAGAAGACGTTGAGTTTTAACAGGAGGACGATAGAGATCTACAGAAGGAGATGTTAACTTGTAAGAAGAGATGGTGATATACAGGAGGAGGACGATGGAGATCTATAAAAGGAGATGTTAACTCTTTGAAAACCAGGGGGTTCAGCATCAGAGGCCCAGCGGATATTAAAGACAGAGGTTAAATCACCACATCTTGCGTTAATTGGGCATCTAAGCAGAAATACGTGAACGTATGATGCGTTCCTTGGGACTGAAAGAGGTAACTTGTAGGAAGAGATGGTGATCTACAGGAGGAGGACGATAGAGATCGATAAAAGGAGATGTAAACCTGCAGCAGGAGATGGAGAATGCTTATCTAAAGGAGGAAGGTCTGAAGAAAAACGACGTTCTTCTTTTACATTTTAATGTTCACTAGCAATAAACTCCGTCGGAAAGTTCTGGCTGTTCGTCTACTTCTGGACTTTAAACCTATTCCAGAATCTGAGTGTTGCCTTCACATCCGTTTAACACATCTGACTCATGCGTATGCAGACTGTTGGTTTCTCGCCTCTCAGGCAGATGCACTCCGACTTCGAAGGAAGCTCCCAATCAGTTGACTCTTACGATATGCTTTTGGGTAGGCAGTAAGCCTATTATTGTTTTCTCCCACACTCGTGGAGAAAAATGGAGTGTCACTTTAGAGTGTGTCCATGTTCGAAATTAAAGTTGTTGTTGCCATGTACCAAATTAAAGTCTGAGAGTCCTGTTGAAAAATGCAATTTACGTTTAACTTAAGGCACTATTCAATTTCCTATAACAATCATATGATTGCTTTGATCTCGTTCGAAGATTAAAATAAAGTATAAAAATGGAAACAATACTTTAATTAAATTAAAAGCGTATAAGTTACAACATAAGGAAACATAAAGAATGCACCTCTCGTAGGTCATTTAGCGTCACGCCCATTTATATATGATCACTATAATAACTATGATCACAGTATCACTATACAAGTAATAAGATATTGCTAACTATATCTACTATTTCAGCGTCTGTTATTCAGACTTTGGTATGGTAGAAAATGTTTATTACCTATGAAATGCTACATCATGTTAACAAAGAGTAAGACTGGAAGGGTAGAATGTTAGACATGCATGCGTGCCCAATTCTCAACCTTTTGAAAATTAACTCTTTTTTTCTGTTGCTCGTTTGTTCCTTCGTACTGATATTTGTCTTTTTATCTACTGCTAAATTACAACCTATCCAAATTACATTAGGCTGGAAGTGCAGAGATTTGCTAGGGCTTACTACATGATCAGGATTTCAGGAACTGTTTCATGTCGTTTCCTACCCAGATGGTGTGTGATTACCTACCTCTACTTATTGCTCTGTGTTGACAGACATAAATGTGTGGGTGTTCATAGCCAATGGACGACCTTTAGTGCAACAAAGCCTGGAATATGAAACCAAATCTAGACTGAGAATTTAGTCCAGTCACAACAGCTTTCCATTCGCTTGAAAAACAATACCCATACATGTCGTGACTGTAGCAGGTTCATACAGAATGCTGAGAAAGCTTGAGACAGGAAATCTTTGTGCAAACATTGCTTCATATGCCCTTATTAGTTAGCGTCCTTTGAATCTTTCCTCTGGTCATGCATGTGTGTTGGAAAATTAACAGGCAGATTGATTGCCTGATTTTGCCCAAGTGAGTGATGCACTTTTGCAGGACAAGCTAGGTGTGGTCAAGGCCCTCTGTGAACAAGTAAACGGTGCGGAAGTGACATATATAGATCATCACGATCTAAAGAGAACGGCAGCATGTGGAGTGTCCAGAGGATGTGGTCAACTGAACATTCCGATGAAAGGCAGGAAGGACATGCAATTAAACATTGAAATGTTACCAACATAATTTAAACAGAGCGCTGATAGGAATGTCCTAGCGTTAAGACGTCGGATAACTGGACACAATTCAGCTCGAGTTACAACGATTATTATAGAACCGCTAATATCCCCGTTTGGATTCTAGAGCCCTATTATAGGGAAAACAAGAAAAGACCCACTGCCTACCCAGAAGCATGTCGTAAGAGTCGACTAATTGGGAACTTCCTTCGAAGTCAAAGTGCATCTGTGTGAGAGGAAAGGAACCAGCAGTCTGCATTTAAAAGAGTCACGTTTGTAAAATGGATGCACACGCAACACGCAGGTTTTGGAACAGGACTGCAGTCCAGAAGTGGGCGAACAACCAGAATTTTCCGAGTGGGGTTTACAGCTGGTATCCATGTGAGAGCTGCCTTGGCAGGTATATCAGGATTCTTTCTCATAACTTGGCCAAGCCATTTTCGTGGTTATCACACTATGTAGAGTTTCTTAGTTTGTGACTTGAAATAGTTATTATTTTATTAAATGAGTTTAAACAGTTGTTTCACTTGACTCTCATGACAACACAGATATGACCCATGTGACCCTCGTGAGAACACGGATATGACCCATGTTGCTCTCATGAGAACACGGATATGACCCATGTGGCTCTCATGAGAACACAGATTTGACCCATGTGACCCTCATGAGAACACATATTTGACCTATGTGGCTCTCATGAGAACGCAGATTTGACCCATGTGACCCTCATGAGAACACAGATTTGACCTATGTGGCTCTCATGAGAAGGCAGATTTGACCCATGTGACCCTCATGAGAACACAGATTTGACCCATGTGACCCTCATGAGAACACAGATTTGACCCATGTGGCCCTCATGAGAACACAGATATGACCCATGTGAACCTCATGAGAACACAGATATGACCCATGTGGCCCTCATGAGAACACAGATTTGACCTATGTGGCTCTCATGAGAACACAGATTTGACCTATGTGGCTCTCATGAGAACACAGATTTGACCTATGTGGCTCTCATGAGAACACAGATTTGACCCATGTAATCCTGCCTGCTGTAGTCACCTAAGACTTCTCCTTTTCCTCAAGTCCATGCCGTGTGGCATTGGTAGTCATGTCCACCTGCAACCTTCTGTCTCTTGTCAGAGGAACTGCTTGGTCTCGAGGCGTGGCGTCCGCCTCGAATGCTGGAGGGCCTGGTTGCAAGCCGGACTTGAGTTAAAAGTAGAAGGAGCAGTTATAGGGTACTATTATTTGGCCATGATGTTGATCCGTTGTTTAAACATTGAACCTTAATCTGTCCCTTGTACTTTCAATAACCTCTAAGAGATTCTTACCCAAAACAATGTTTTGACCGAGGGGGGTGTGCCTGCAGGGGTGGGGGGGGGGTGGGGGGACGTCTGTGGTGAAGTGGGCAAGCCGTTTGCCCCACGCTCTGGAGATCGTAACCCGGAGTTACGAAATTCGTGGTCTGCGCGGGGTTCTCTGCAGGCGGCTAGCCGATCTACGGAGAGAGACTGAGCCATATGGGATAAAACCCTGTGCAATGAAGTCAATCCTCTTGACTTTTCCCTTTAATCTTAAATTTATGAACATTTTTCAGCAGTTGGCGGAATGTGAGGCACTAAGCTGGAGCTTATTTAGCCAAAAAAAAGTCAATCCGATCCTTGGGTCAGAGTGATTTAAAGGATAAAGATGTATCAATTAAGGGTGTAGCGAAGTACTTTAGAGTGTATCCAAGTATAATTAATGTGATCCTTTGACAGTATAACTACTGGGACTATGGCAGCAATTAACCAGCAGGGTTCCAACATACCAAAGGAATGTCACCGGTTCCGCCACCCATCTTTCCTAGCAGCCGTTTAATCAGACAGAACGTCTCCGTGTGCGTTCTGGTTTCTTCCGTCTGTAGGAGTACTGCCTTGTTTACTAATGGGTTCGTCCATCTGTAGGAGAACTGCCTTGTTTACTAATGGGTTCGTCCATCTGTAGGAGAAGTGCCTCGTTTACTAATGGTTTCGTCCATCTGTAGAACTACCGGTTCTTAATTTATAACGTACCCCAAACACGAAATTCCTGTGGGAAATCCACAGCTGACCTGACAGTCCATTATTTCAAGGGGTGCAAGTGTGCTGTTGTTGGTTTTTTTTTTTTTTTTTTTTCAATTGTTTATCTAGTGTCTTCTAACCCTAACCCTAACCCTAAACTTGGCTGTAGAGAAATCGCGAGAAACTACACCCTGAACACCCTATAATTTATTGGGAATGTCTCCCGTGACGTTGTCGTGACGCCAGGGGTAAGTTTTAAATTAAGTACCGAACTGCCTTGTTTGTTATTCTACGTCTACTTCTTGTAATCTCAGGTGTGGTCCAACCTCCAAGTAGCAGCCTGAAGGGGGGAAACAGCCGACGACATATTATGCAGGATAAACCTGAAGAAGAATAACAGATGTAAACTTGTTTAACAGAGAACCGCCCTAACGCTGTCATAAATCTCTGTCGCTGCACGTGACCTGTGTTTGAAAAGACTCGTTTGAATATTCATAACTGTCGCTATCGCGTAGATTTTTTTTTTTTTAAAGAGACGTGAGGTTGCGTGCTAGGTGGGAACGCCGAGACCTGGGGTTGCGTGCTAAGCAGGAATGCCGAGACCTGGGGTTGCATGCTAGGCAGGAATGCCGAGACCTGGGGTTTGCGTGCTAGGCAGGAATGCCGAGACCTGGGGTTGCGTGCTAGGCAGGAACGCCGAGACCTGGGGTTGTGTGTTAGGCAGGAACGCAGAGACGTGGATGTTTGGTGGCTCGAGAAAATCTCTACAAAGGCCATCAACAATTGTTGGCTTATCATGGGCTGAGCTTAGATGATTCGAGAACGATATCAGCCAGCGTAGAGTAATACCAATGATGCAAGTAGCTCTCTGATTATACATCCGTCTTTCCTTTTCTCTGAGCGTCGTGTCTCGGCCAGATCCCCTTGTTACTCCTTGTTGCATCACTTTCACCAGTCTGTGGTGATCCGCTTGTCCTTCGAACTGCACACATTCCCCCACAAAGCGCTAAGATATTTTACGGCAGAATATATGGGAGGAAAGTCAATGAAAGACCAAGAAAGAGATGGATAAATGGTGTAGCTCAAGTCTGCAAAAGGTGAACAATTCCTTGGCCACCCAAGTCACCTTCAGACCCTTTACGCAGAATAACCATGTAACAGGGTACTTTCTCTTCTACTTCTCTTGTCATCTCTCTGATATCAGGATGTAGCCTAGTTCCGTGGTTTTCTGTGTTTATTTTGCACTTCTCATGCAGCTAGAAGTGGACGAACAGCCGGAACTTTTCGCAGGAGTTTTACATCTGGTGAACACTAAGGAGAATGAAAGAGAGAGAGAGAGAGAGAGAGAGAGAGAGAGAGAGAGAGAGAGAGAGAGAGAGAGAGAGAGAGAGAGAGAGACTAAATATTACAATCCAAGGCTCTGACAATTCACTGCTTTGTAATTAAAATAACAATTATGGGCACGGGGGGAGGGGGGGGGGGTTAATGACTCTGCTTATGTTCACGTTGGTTTCAGTCACTTGCAGACTTCTCACTCGTGCGCTGACAGTCAACTCAAGAGGTGAAAAATGGACGACATTGACGACACAATGCGTTTTCACTCTTTATTCTCCACTCGCTGTTTCTTCAGCCAGTACATGGTGAGGTGACATGTCTAGGTACTCATATCTAAGATCAGTTTACATGGATCAACTTTACCTTCAGACGGAAAATATAGAAGTCCATTGGTAGGTTAGTTGCGTATCCTTTACAGGACGTTGCAGAACCAACTCCAACAGCCCCTGGCTGTTGTGTGGTTTCTCTAGGCAAATTTACGTCCAGTAGTTTGCCATTGCTTGCTGGAAGGTCGGCTTTCTTGATCCCACTGTCGAAACCAACGCAAGGCGCGTGGCCCGCAGCTGGAATCGAACCCGGCATCCCGGCATTACGAAGCGTTCGCATCGACTTAGCCACAGAGCCGACAGAAGTCCATTACACAACAGAAATTTTACAAAAACTACAATTTTTTATGACGGGCGAACACAAAATCAGCGCTGCCTGATGGCTTCCGTCAGTTCTTGATGATGGCCCTCTAGGGCGTTAGAACTTCACAGACACATCAGATGCATACTTTATACAAATACTTCTTGGCCCAAACAAGACTGCCCACTTGCTTCCGATTCCGATTCCTTTTGGGGGAAAAACTTAAAAGTTCGACCACTTTCAGACTGCTGCTAGCTAGCCGAAACTGCTAACAGTCTCCGCCTATATTTGTGGTCTGTGTTATTTGCGTTACTTTCATGACTAAAATTCTAGTATTTGGTCCGTCTCTGGGCTTAATGCTTCCTTTCGAGTCAGACCACTTGTCCTCTTCCCTGTTGTTAGCATTGCATTTCCTTCCTTTTCTTTATTGTTGTTTTCTTTTGGTTTAATTTCCTTCTGTTTTGGCCAGGCGTATTTCGTAGGGGAGCGAGTTTTTCTACACAACGTCCACCATATGTAGTTTTAAAATTGTGAGTATTTTATTTCCCTAAAAAGTACTGAAAACAGTTTTTGATTTTGGAAAGTTCCGAAATGTGAAAACATTCCGTGTGTGACCAAAGTGGTCTTATAGTTGTCTTCCTGCAATAAGAACGAGTTAGTCATGTCGTGGATATGTGTGTGAAATGTTAGGTGGAGCTTCAAAGCGGGTCTATTTGTCATTTGTTATTGTGTGATCCGGTTGTGTCGGTCTAGGTTGGCAGCTAGGTTCCGGTGTACGTAAATACCATATACCCGGAACACTCAGCTCACGCTTTGAGATCCAAATGTTCGGCGATAGGAATTGCTGTGCCATGTTGGGTACCGAACTCAAGTGCTCTCTATGGGAATAGGGTGGGGAATTGAACTCATAGTGCATCCGGAAGAGGTAGGGAAGTGTGAGGGGAAAAAATTCGGGATGCCATTCAATCATTCTTCGTTGTTGCCGTCTTGCTGGATTCTAGCGTGGTCTTTAGTCTTGATTATACGTATCACGTCACCAGCCTTTGCTATCAGCCCATTGATGGGGTGGAACTGGTAGTTAAGTGCTGTAGTCCTGCCAGTGTCGATCCACTTGTTTTCCCTATTTGCTGTCAGTCATATCCTTTTGTGAGCCCCACCAGTCATATTTATGTTGTATGCATGATGTGGAATGAGATGGTTTTGAGTATGAATCCCCGGAATATATGGACGCATGCCCACTTGCTCTTTCTAAGGCATTATATAATCTCCTGTCATCCGCATTAGAATTACGCCCACATCTGAATTTCTCGTGTTTTCCATTTCACACAGGTTTCATTTGGTCAACATTTTTCCTGTGCATCGCGGCTTCATACTCGTTAAATTCAAATATCTCATTCATATTCATTACCTGACCTCATTCCTACCGTAACAAAACTTATCAGGGAGAAAATGATTGGGACTTTGTCCCATCGTGTCACTTAGACGACCTTTCTCAGATATCTCACCTCTGAAGATGGCTTTTCTGAGCTGTTGTCATTGCCAATGACTCACACCCTTAGGTCAGGGCTGGCACAGTAAACTGCTATGCCTCTTTTGCTATGAAACCCTCGGTTTATGGCCTGGAAGAGTCTCCTAGCAGCTGCTTTTTGTGTAGCCAGTTCGGTCTTAATGCCTTCGTTTCGGTCTTATACAACTCCACGATATTTGATCTAGTTGACCTGCTCTAATGCATACTGTCCCATCATGATCTGGTGTTTCTTTTCCTCTCTTGAGATCACCATGGTTTTTTTTTTTTTGGAGACACTGATAGTCATCCTTCTCTTCTCAAGCTCTACCTTCCAGACAAGTAAGTTGGA
>CAJHNH020006957.1:385000-392500 GCA_905116865.2 Candidula unifasciata | reverse complement strand
CTTTGAAAATAAAGTTTGTTCGTTTCATCGTTCGTTCGTTCTGTAAAGTCCTATGGAAAGTTATGGTTGTTCCCCCATTTTTGTCCAGCTCTTAAGTTTTGCATGTACATCCGTTTTACAGATATGTCTTATTTGTATGCAGACGTTTGGTTCCATGCCTCTCAGGCAAATTCATTGGGACATGCTTGATAGGGGGCAGTGGGTCTGTTTCCCCGCCCACCTTCGCCCCCACAAGTGGGGCCCTGGAACCCACACTGGGAAAACCAGCTAGCTACCAGGATGGTCTGGACAAATGATATATTAGGACTAAAATAAAAAACCTGATATGAAGCTGTGCTAACCAAGATCTTTCTCAAGCACGGCAAATGATTAGATACTGAGTTGCAAACGGAAGACGGAAGTAAATCTTCCAACTGTAATCCAAAATAATTAGACAGGACGTGAAAACATTCTGGAGGTATAATAACCTACCACATTGTATTCCGTTGGCAATACTATAATTGGTAAAGATAAAAATAGTACGTTTAGGAATTCCTATACGAGCTTTTTCTTCTTCTTCTTCTTCTTCGTTTCTTTTCTCCTAGGATGCGGCAATGCAAGAAGAGATTTCTGAATCGAGCCTTTTTGTGGGCTTAATATAAAGTACTTTTAAGTGACTCTGATATTTCTGCGGTCCACGTCCTGAATGGTTGACCTCGGGCTCTGTTACTGTTGCATCCACATGTCAAAACGAGCGCGGGAATTCAAAGCCGGTATATTACATCGGGAACTCCTAAATAAAAAAATTAAAAATAAAAAAAATGAATAAAGGAAGTCTCTGCAGTTTATGGGCTAGACGAGGCGCCAAATTTAGAATTACCAACCTCAACGTGTAACATATGCTAAACATAGAATCAATTATAAACATAACACCTACATTTTGTTGTAACACGACGTTTTGGTTGGTTAATCTGAGATTATAATTCCCCGCTACGCCCCTGACCTAACACACTCACCCATGAAGCTCTTCTATATATTCCTAAATGTGTGTGTTGAGAGAGGGAAAAAAGACCCAGCCTTGAGCGAGTACTAGGGGTACCAGGTTCAGTCCTGAGAAGTAAAGGCGGCCGGCGTGATGATGTCCACATCATCCAACATTTACCATTTGGTCATTAAAATATGGATCCAGCCTTGAAAGGGTGGAAAGAGTTCTTTTTCTTTTTTTTCTTGTTTCGTTCCGCGTACGAACATATGTTTTTGTGTTCTGCTATTTTATTAACTCAAGGGCCATATTGTGTAGTATTTTTACACTAGCCTTGCGAACCAATACAGAAATTGTTAAGCGGGCCAGGTGTGGCCCGCGAACGAGTTTTTTGCCCACCCCTGTGCTAGACACTTACCGGTTTGAAGGTCTTAGGTTCAAATTCTCATATCCCCGTGTGGGTTCCACGGCCTCACTTACCACTGACAAGCATGGCGTAAGCGTCGACTAAATATGGTATATCCGCCCAAGTAAAGATGCATATGTTTGATAGAAAGGGAACCAAAAGTCTGCACACAATATACGCTATTTCTGTCAAACGAATATGCACGCAAAAACAAGACAAAGTCCAGAAGTGGACAGACAATGAGATGTGTCTACTTTAGTTTATGGTGAAGGCGAATGAGAATAAATTCCCGTCGACACGGATTTGAAAGAAAAAAAAGTTCACCCTAGCTCCCATGTAGAGAAAGTCTGAGATTAATACAAGCTAATGTCGTGGGATGTACAGTCCGGCCAGTCAGTGTGATACTGATCATATCTTTTGTCGATTACTAGCTTGTCTATAGAACATTAGCACAATGCTGAGTTGAGCTGAGTCAAGAATTAATATCACAGCACTAGGGGCATTCCCATGCATGCTCCGTCCTCATCTTCAGTAGCCAATACTAATGGTACCGGTCACAATCCGGTTATATGTCCGTCTGGCCTTTCCTATGAATGTATTGAGCCGGCCAGACCATCAATGCACAATGTTATGCTGTGTTATCACATTCAACGTCACTACACATCGGGCATTCCCGTGCGTGCTCAGTCCTCCGATGCAGCAGCCACTCCATGGTACTTCTACTGTTTCCGTGAGCGGCTGGTTATGATGTCTCCAATCTTAGCCTCGAAGGTGACATAGGCGTGCTTTACCATGCTTTACTCCCATGTCGCACAATCGTGTTAAGTGTCAGAGATTCGTTATTATCCACTAGACCAGACGGTACAGCGTTGATTATATCAGCACTATAAATGGCACTAAGGCTTTATTCTGGCTACACGCAGTAGCAGTACCTTTTTCAGGCATTTTTTTCCTAACTCACGGGGTGACTGCAATAGTCAGGGTAAACGAATTGACCGCCCTATCTCTTAATATTATTTCATGACGAAACACTTCACAGCAAGATCTGTCATAGGATGACCTTCATCTTCGCAGACAGAAAGCATTATTACATTATCTCTTGAGGTCGTGGCATTTTTGGCGCCCAAAGTCCTAAAGAATGGAAATGTCACGTCATCAAATTAAACATGTCCTACTCCACAGAGGACATTCACGACCTGCAGATATCATCAGCCCCCGTTCAAAGAGCCTAGGATAGGGCTTCTTAATTATGCGGTAGGCGTTAACTTAGCGCGGGCTTTCATTTCCGTTGATAGGGAAGCATACTTTGGATTCCTTGCAACACGTATCAAGTGTAATGTCCTTTCTTACACATTGAGGTCATTGAACTCTATCACAATACAACATGGGGACAACAATGGAGCAGCGGTAGAGAGGTGCAGTGTTTGGTCGACTTGCCTACCGAACTGAATAACTCGGATTTGAATCCACTTCGATGTCTTTATTTAACACATATGTAGTATATATACATACAAGGTACGACAATTAAGTAACGAGACTAATCCCATACAAATTAAAATAATCAACAGCTGAAGATATAACCTGTATTTTATTTTCTAAAGAAGCCCCTTGTGTATTGATACAGCAAGTGGAAGGATATAACAAACACTGGAACAACCTAGCAACCTCAGTACCTGTTGCAAAACCACAATTTTTGTCTTTTCCGAATCTGCGATAAGCGAAATAGGAGATGTCCGTGGCCTTGGCGTCATGACCCAAGTCGGTCCGCCCACTGCCTAGGACAGTGGCTCCTCACCTTCCTGATGCCGCGTCCCTTTAATACAGTTCCTCATGCTGTTGTCACCACCAACAATACATTGTTTTCGTTGTTACTTCATAACCTTCCCCGTGTGTTCTGGGGCCCTATTTTATTATAATAAAACAAGAATAGACTCACTGCCTACCCACAAACATATCGTAAGAGCTGACTAATTGGGAGCTTACTTTGAAGTCGGAGTGCATAGGCCTGAGAGACAAGGAACCAACAGTCTGCAAACAAATGAGTCAGATCTGTAAAACGGATGCACATGCAACACTCAGGTTCTGGAACAGGACTGCAGACCAGAAGTGGACGAACAACCAGAACTTTGAAAAGGTCGTTCGATTCACAAAACGGTCGCGACCCATTGAGAACAGCTAGTCTAGAAGGCTAACGGAACGAAACAATTGTCGAAACAGGGACCCATATACTGATGATCGGTGAATTCCCACTGTGGAGTTTTTCTTGTTATTGTATTAACCAATGCCTATCAGGTCGACTCAGACTAAAATCAATACAATGAAATATGTTAGAAAGTAAAGGCGGCCGGCGTGATGATGGCACTATCACGCGTCGAGCATCCGATTGATCTAAAAAACTGCCCGGCTGGCTAGCGTAGTTGGCTAAACCGGATTGCGCGGTGACCGGGTGACGAACTCCTTGTGGTCCGGGTTCACGCCCGGGGGTAAGCAGAAAAGCCACATTTCTCCCAGATTTACGGTATTTATCATGGAATCAAGGTCGAAGGGTTGCGGTATCCATAATACCGAGCCTAAGGGTTAACAACTCATGGCTTCTGAATACTAAAAATATATATATATACTAGCTGTACCCGGCCACGCGTTGCTGTGGCGTTATTTGAGATAGTCTTTGATCCCCCCCCTCACCCCCCCCCCCACAACTAAATCCACCTAGTACCCTCTCCCTCATCAAAGGTTTTTAGAAAAGAAAGACAATGGAAATCGCACCTGACTAATGAAGTTAATAACGCAGTCAATGTCTGCGCCGACGTCGAGATAGTCCTCGATTGCCCCCCCCCCCCCCACACCCCATCGAAGGTTGTTTGAAAAAACAAACCAGAAAATAGAAATCGTGTTTAATATGGTTGTTGTGGCAAATATAGAGATAGTCTTGTTTGCTGTACCACGACCTACTCTATGTATTAGTATTAGAGAAGGCGTTGGCTGCACGTAACTCGCCGGCGAATGGTAAATACGGCGCATGCGCAATTACTAACGTGGCTATAATTAGAAATCACTAAAGTTATAAATATAAGTTGCGTATATTTTGGCATAAATTGTGGTCACCTATCTCTAACAGTGACAGGTTGAATTTCAAACCACGACGGTTCAAAATCCGGTATCACAACAAACATATCCTGAAAATTTCAGCTAAATCGGTTCAGTAGTTTCCGAGTCTATAGAGACCAAACAAACACACAAACATTGATTTTTATATATATATAGATATACAAAACTATGGTTTCTCATTAGATTTCTTGTGACTTAAAATATGTACTTGACACAAGTGTTGCTCAAACTTTCTCTCACCCACGCCCCACCAAAACCGAGCACACTGTTTCGCACTCCATCTGACCGCTAAGCAGACGAGGGGGCTGAGGAGTGGTCTCGAGGTATAGTGTCCGCCTCGAGTGCTTGAGGTCCCGGGTTTAAGCCCAGGTGAAGGCTAGGATTTTTTCACATGGACTTCTAGTAATTTCCTCTGGTCTCTGGGTAGTAAGATCGGGCACCCTTGTGTATTCTTGCAGACATAAACAATTCCTTGGCAATTGGATTTCGAAAAGAGTAGCCTAACGGCGCTGCCCAGGTAAAATTTGCAGTAAAAAATCTACCCAAAATATTTCAGGATCCTCGCCGGTGCTTAGTAGTTCGTGCACTGCGCTGAGATTCTTTTGACCCAGGCTTGAGTTATAAGTAGAATGGAGCACTTGTGAATTATACCCGTGTGCCATGATGTTGATCCGTCGAATAAACATAAACATTAATCGGACACAGGAACAAAAGCAAATGTAGATGGCGGTTTTATTGCTTAAGTTTATTATTTTACCAAGCACATTTGAACTGTTTACCATGTTGCTATTCCCAGGTCGACCCAGCCTTGAGTGAGTTCTTGGTGCAGTCCCAGAAAGTAAAGGCGGCCGGTGTGATGCTGACCACATCACCCATCTTGTACCGATTGGTCTATAAAAATATAGGTCTAGCCCTATATGCCATATAAGCCAACAGGCCTGGAAAAGGGTCCTTTACTTTTTATTGCTTCTGAATTATCAACGCAAAACTGCCTGCTGCCAGATCGCCGACAGCTGACTTTGAACCCTGGCATGTCTTTGTGGACTGCGCTCAGAATCTTTGAGCCACAGACCCCGAAAAGTTGGCGTCCCTACAATAAGGGCCATTATAAAACTCTAGCCGGAAATCTATAGTTTCCAAGCTGACAGACTATTGACAATTCCCTATAACAATAGCTACTGTATAACTCTAGCCGGATGTCTATAGTTCCCAAACTGACAGTAACATTTTTCCAGACGCATAATTATCATAGTGCTGGTGTCTCTTGTCGTCTGGAAATGCCAACTGTAATGTTGCTATTGTGAACTTCTAGTTGTGTTTTCTTGTTTTCTGTTGAATGTGACTAGCCTTGACCTTGTATTGTGACGTGGGAATGCGTTGTCACAGTTTTTTTTTTTTTTTAATCTTTATCTTACACTCTATGTGTAGATGATCTTGTCTACCTACAGACTTTTTTCGTATACCGTCAATTAATTTCGAATTCACATGTTCTTTTAGTCCATCGGTTCTCAATCTTTTTGGGGTCGAACGACCCCTTTCACGGAGGTCGCCTAAGAAGATCCGAAAAAAAAAACATATTTTTGAAGTTATGAATGAAAATAATTTTTGGGGGGTCACTACAACATGAGGAAACTGTATTTAAGGGTCGCTACAAAACAATGGAACTGTATTAAAGGGTCGCTACAAAAAGATGAAACTGCATTAAAGGGTCGCTACAACATGAGGGAACTGTATTTAAGGGTCGCTACAAAACAATTGAACTGTATTAAAGGGTCGCTACAACATGAGGGAACTGTATTTAAGGGTCGCTACAAAACAATGGAACTGTATTAAAGGGTCGCTACAAAACAATGGAACTGTATTAAAGGGTCGCTACAACATGAGGGAACTGTATTAAAGGGTCGCTACAACATGAGGGAACTGTATTAAAGGGTCGCTACAACATGAGGGAACTGTATTAAAGGGTCGCTACAAAACAATGGAACTGTATTAAAGGGTCGCTACAAGACAATGGAACTGTATTAAAGGGTCGCTACAACATGAGGGAACTGTATTAAAGGGTCGCTACAACATGAGGGAACTGTATTAAAGGGTCGCTACAAAAAGATGGAACTGTATTAAAGGGTCGTGGCATTAGGAAGGTTGAGAGTCACTGTTCTAGGCCATGATGTTAAACTGTTCATTGTCTCTTTTAATCTTCCTCCACCTTTCTTAAATTACAGCTTTCCAGTTGTAACGAGGTACTCTAGTCCTCAACGCGCCACCTCCCCCCCCCCCCCCCCCCCCCTTTTACATCGATGTGAGCAAAGAATGTAGGTTGGCAACATCTGATGCAGATAATCTGCAATCCTCATGTGTTAATTTCTTTTAAGACATCCTAACTACAGTTTTTGGTGCATCAATGTATCACCACGTGGTGCAGAATCAGCCGGTCTCTCTGCTTGATAATTTCCCGGAACACTTTCCTACCCGTTAGAAAATATCCAGAGAACACAAACCGGCCAGGACATCTGAAGCGATGCTTGCCTCTCTGCGCCGAGCATACCTGTCACATCATGGTCTGGGGAGTCAGTTACAGCCACGACATGTTTGTGTGTGTGTGTGTGTGTGTGTGCAGCTTGGTTGTCAGTTACAGCCACGACATGTTTGTGTGTGTGTGTGTGTGTGTGTGCAGCTTGGTTGTCAGTTACAGCCACGACATGTTTGTGTGTGTGTGTGTGTGTGTGTGCAGCTTGGTTGTAACTGACATGTTTGTGTGTGCAGCTTGGTTGTCAGTTACAGCCACGACATGTTTGTGTGTGTGTGTGTGTGTGTGTGTGTGCAGCTTGGTTGTCAGTTACAGCCACGACATGTGTGTTTGTGTGTGTGTGAGTGTGTGCAGCTTGGTTGTCAGTTACAGCCACGACATGTGTGTGTGTGTGTGTGTGTGTGTGTGTGTGTGTGTGCAGCTTGGTTGTCAGTTACAGCCACGACATGTGTGTGTGTGCAGCTTGGTTGTCAGTTACAGCCACGACATGTGTGTGTG
>CAJHNH020006957.1:325000-382500 GCA_905116865.2 Candidula unifasciata | reverse complement strand
AAAAAATTGGGTAGCAACAAGAGGGTAGATTAGACGGGCCTCAGTGGTTGATTCTTATCCCTTGGGGGAGTGGGGCGGGGAAGAGGGGGAGGTGTAACATTCGTTTCTTTTGTAGATGGGGTTTCATTGTACATAGACTGTACGTTGGTTGCCACATACAGATCTCAGTAAAACGATTGTACAGTTTTACCATGAAATGCCTAGCACAGTGTTTCCAAAACTTGTCTTAGTCGCGGCTCCTTTTTTCAATTAAAATTTTCCCACGGCCCTAAGTAAAAGTATCACTATTCGTATGTAAGAGATGTTAACACAAAATAAAACTTTATGGGAGACGGCAGGAAACACACCTAAAAACGAGACTTTCAGAGTGAAAACTTCACGTATCGTCAGCGCGGTTTGGTGACGTCATCAGCATGGCCCGTCAGACAGACAGACAGACAGACAGACAGACAGACAGACGGACAGAAAACACAAAATAATACAGTCTGACACAACACAGCGCATATATATTTCCCAGGAGACAACAGATTGTAAAGGAGTGTGGGAGAGGTACCGACATAAACTTATTTATTTCCAGCATCTAAATCAACCTAAATTTAACATGCAACCCCTACTTTAAAAACATGACAACTACATTAACAACATATGAATCCAACACTCCTTGCAACAACTTTTGAAATATGAATGTTGTACAACCAGGAACCGGAGATAATCTAACAAGCCAATAGAATCCTAATTATATTTATATGGGTCTCTCTCTCTCCCCCCCCTCTCTCTCTCTCTCTCTCTCTCTCTCTCTCTCTCTCTCTCATTCTGTGTGTGTGTGAATGTGTGACCTAAGCGGCTATTTTGTGTGTGTTTGGAGGTTCATTCTTCCTCTTTCTTCTGTTTCTGCGTTCGTTCTTAAAATGACGTTTGGCTCATTGTGTTGTGGTTTATAACTAGGCTGCCTTGAAGCCCAACGCATTCGAAATAAAAAAAATCGTCAACTAGTTTTCTGTTATGGCAAGTTTCTTAAGTAGCAGGGGGTCTATTCTTTGCTCCTCCAAAATGGAGCCCCGGAATCCACAGAAGACGCGGAATCTCATCTCACTGCAGTTTGTCCGATACATGAGGTTTGATCATTTGAAACCTGTAGCAGTGGCTTTATTAGAGACGCATGAAGGGAACTGGTCCAGGAAGGGAATGAGAATGAAAGAAAATGGGATTGCACAAAGGATGAGAGCTGAGCATCTGGAAAGAAACACGCTAAATACAAATGTTGACAACAATGATCTTGAAATTCCATGATATAATCGTGGAAGATTTTTCTCAACGCGGGCAGGTCTTGCTAGTCACACTCACCATCTCCATAGGCTGTGAGTCACATGCCTCCTCATAGTACAATATAACACAATCGTCTGGAAAGACTAAGGGAATTGCAACACAACAACTTGATGTCATGGCAGGGCAGACAAGGTCCTTAGCTTTGACTGACTGACTGACTTTCTACCCCACCAGGACATCACACAAGCGATAAACACCCGATGACACAAAGTGCCACCATGTGGATGAGGATCACCGTGGAGAGGTCCTAGAAACCGCGTTCAGACAATTGGCCTAATTTATGGCCTGTCTATATTGCGGGCCCCGGCAAGAGCCAGAGTAGGGCTTCAAATAACAAAAAATGTAATCCTAAAAAGGACGGTGAATGAATTACCAGGTCCTTATTTCTGACACTCAGCTGGTCTAGAAAGAAAGTTTTGACTTCTGGATAAACCCTTGGCTCTCAACCTTCCTAATGCAGCGACCCTTTATTTCAGTTCCCTTATGTTGTGGCGACCACCTAACAATTATTTTCTTTAACAACTTCAATGATATGTATTTTAATGTTGCTTTAGGTGACCCCTGTGAAAGGGTCGTTTGACTCAAAAAAAAAAGGGTCGTGACCGGCATGCGGATAACCGCTGGATAGACATGAGTCTGGCTTTTCTGATCCGGCTCTATTGCTGCATGAGGGGAGCTTCGTTGTCTCGAGGTATGGTGTTTGCCTCAAGTGCTAGAGGTTTCGGGTTCAATTCTTTGCACGCGCTGGGATTTTTTTCACGTGGACTTGGATTTCTAGTAATTCTCCCTGGTCTCTTGGTAGTGAGATCGGACGCCCGTGTGCATTGCAGCGCACGTAAAAAAATCCCTTGGCAGTTGGAAATCGAAAGGAGTAACCTAACGGTGCTGCCCGGGTGCACAATTTGGAGGTAAAAATCTACCCAGAGTATTTCAGGATCCTCGCCGGTGCTACAGATCCTGTGCATTGTGATGAGCTTCATCAGACTCAGATTTGAGTTAGAAACAGAACGGAGCACTTATGGGTTACTACCCGTGTGCTATGATGTTGATCCGTTGTTCAAAACCTCAAACCTGCTGCATGATTTGTTTGAAATGTATTTGTTTTACTTATCCTCTCGAGTTACCAGCTGAGATAGGGATTACGTTACATGGTAACACAAGGTTTCTACAGTACTTCCCGAGGTTGTGATAGTCACAGAAGAAACATCATCCCTACCCTAAATCGATCTTGGAATCAAATCGAGCGCTAATGATTGAAATCCCATGTACTAATTGTAGAATTTTCTTATGTGACTACGAGAAAGAAAATTTTTTAGACACGACAGACCAACAGAGAAAGACGAAAGGATGGATGGACGGACGGACGGACAGACAGAACGTGAGCCAGTTCGGAAAGTCACACTTACCACAGACTGTGATTCGGATGCCTCCGTCCGAGACAGTATTACGCCGTCGCCTGGATAGTCGGATAGTAAGTAAAGGACCCTTTTCCATGCCTTGAGGCGTATTTTGCAAATAAGACTACACCTATATTTTACAGACCAGTACCTATATTTTACAGACCAGTACCTATATTTTACAGACCAGTACCTATATTTTACAGACCAGTACCTATATTTTACAGACCAGTACCTATATTTTACAGAACAGTACCTATATTTTACAGACCAGTACCTATATTTTACAGACCAGTACCTATATTTTACAGACCAGTACCTATATTTTACAGACCAGTACCTATATTTTACAGACCAATCAGAACTCCGTGTTTTATGCGGCCAACATCCATTGGATGCATTTACTTCCCAGGACTATGCATGGTACCCAATCATTGGCTGGGTCGACCTGAGAGCCAAGGTTGTTTTCTGAAGAAAAAAAAAATGTCCGGCTCTATCAGGACCCGAACCCACGACCTACCGATCCGCAGGCGAGATACCCGGACAGTCGAAAAGGTGCAGTCGAACCCACGACCTACCGATCCGCAGGCGAGATACCCGGATAGTCGGACAGGTGCAGTCGAACCCACGACCTACCGATCCGCAGGCGAGATACCCGGATAGTCGGAAAGGTGCAGTAGAATAGGTTATTAAAAGATGTGGCTGCAGTAACCATTAACCATGTGTGTGTGTGTGTGTGCATATGTGTGTGTGTGTTTGTGTGTGTGTGTGTGTGTGAGATAGCTCTACAAGAAGCATGTCTCTGTATATGTATTCTTGGGTCATCCCACTGTTACAGGTAATGGTTAGAATAGAGAAGAGAGACTTCATTGCACCGTGTTTTATCTCACACGGCCTTGCATCTCTACGCATAACATTTAGCCGTCTCTCGAATGCGTTGCACAAAGCATGAACACTGTAGCTTAGGCAATGATCCCCAGTAGTCTTCGTAAAAATACCCACTTGAACTAAGCGACTCAGCCGTGTAATAAACCCAACACCTTCAGAGACTGTCACCGTATAGTCTATCTATCTTCTTTTACCTCACCATAACATCACACAAGCAATAAACACCCGATGACACAAAGTGCCACCACGTGGATGAGGATCACTTGTGGAGAATGGAGAAACCGCGTTTAGCCATTTGATCATATTTATGGCCGGGCTATATTGCGGCCCCTGGCAAGAGCCAGAGTAGGACTTCAAATAACGAAAAATTGCATCCCACAAGGGGATGGAAAAATGATCAGTCACCGTGTAGTAGTCACAGTCGCGGGTCTAAAAAGTACACTTGCCGTAAACTGTATGTTCCCATGTACTTCTAGATGCCAAAGGGATATATGACCTGGCAAGATAATTGCCTTGTTTGTTGATATAAGAACTTAGTTTAAGTGTATTACATCTGCGTAGACAATGGAGGTGTCAAATTACACGACTGGAAAAGCTCAAGACAAGATGTATTGCAGAAGAACAGGTCTTACCTGATGCAATGTTATTGCAATGATCACAGACTTCAAAAGAGGTTTCAGGTGTAAGTATTGTTGCTTGACTATTCAGTTGAAAAGGTCGTTCAATGTTTATGATGAGCACAAAGAAAGCTCCGTTGTGACAGCTATAAATATACTTCTTGAACGTATAGAAGAAAATAGAAAACTATTGGACATTATGTTTAAAAAAAAAGAGAGTTATCTTGAGATATTCAAGATCTAAGACGCGGAACTTTATTACTGAATATACAGTGGAACCTCGCTTAACGAGCATAATTCGTTCCAGAAGCATACTCGTTAAGAGAAACAGTTTTTCTCAAATAAATTATTGTAAAATAAAATCGCTTAACGAGCATAATTCGTTCTTTTCTTCCACTGAAGCATACTCGTTTGAAGAGAAACAGTTTTTCTACAAATAAGACATTATTGTAACGCTTCAAAATTTGGGGGAAAAATAGCGCAACGCGCAAGCCATTTCCTTATTATTGTGATGCCTTCTCATTCACTTCAGTCACCTGAAACACAATGCTCGAAGAGTGCTTTAGTGTAGAGCTTCTTAAAGTTAGAAATAACTTGCTAGTCCATGGGCTGGAGTACTGGAGTAGCGGAGTGGTGTTGGGAGGCAGAAACTGGATCTTGATGAACTTAAATTCTTCAGAAAGGTAATCTTGTAGGCCTGAAGGATTGATGTACATATATCACAATATAACACAAGTTTGAGAAAATGTGTGATCACAAGCGACACTACGATGCGAGTGGAATGAGTGCTAAGCACAGTATGATGTAACATGCGCACAATACAGGACTTCCCCTCTCCTCGCCACTCGTTATGCGAAACGTCACTCGTTAAGCGAGTCACTTTTTTACAATCTGTTTTGCTTGTTATGCGAATTACTCGTTATGAGAGGTGCTCGTTAAGCGAGGTTCTACTGTACTAACAAAAATTAAAGGTGGCGGGGCGAGAGAGAGAGAGAGAGAGAGAGAGAGAGAGAGAGAGAGAGAGAGAGAGAGAGAGAGAGCACTAAAGAGCTAACGAATGTACTTTATTTGCAAAGGGTTTAGAACTGGGCACGCAGGCCCGTCTTGCATTCTGCCCTTCTGGCTCACCTGTTGCATACATTATCCCATGCTCACCGTCTGGGTCTCCGGGCCCTATTATAGGGAAAACAAGATTAAACCCACTGCCTACTGTTAGTGGGTCTTTTTTTGTTCTCCCCACAAAGGAACCCTGAAAACCACACGTAGAGTTGTTTTTTAATAATACATTATGTTATGTTGTTATGTTACCGCAATTGACGTCACTGCCAGTTGGGCTTTCCCGTGCAAGCCCATTCCATCTATGTAGCAGCCATCTGAAGGTGTCTATATTAGCTGTTCCAGTGAGAAGATGGTTATGTCTCTTATCTTAACATAGAATTCGGCATGTAAATTCTTCGCCAGGTTTTTTTACTCCCAGGTCACGTAATCGAGTTAGTGTCGGATACACGTCATTACCCACCTGTCTACGCCGTGCACGTACCGTTGATTCTATCAACAGTGTCTAAGCTTAACACCGCTTGGATTATGGGGTCACCGAAGCAAAGACAACATGGAGGACGAGACCTTTGTCCAACTTAGGAATTTCTAAGTGAATGGGAAGTCAAGGGGCCTCAGCCTTATTTCATGGCGAATAAATGTAGTATATTTATATATTGTAAACTGTAGAAACAAATCCATAAAAAGATAACTTCTGTACATGGTTAGGGACTGTGGCTGCCTTGCAAATTGGGTGTTGTTCACGTTTCGAGGCCCAGGAAGAGAGTAACTTTCCTTGCCATTCATGCCTCCTTAGGTCCCTAGACCTTTCTTATGTTTCGGGGAGTCATGTTTTTCTTATTGTGAACAGTTTAACCGTTGCCTTTTTTTCTCGTCCTCCCACCACTCGCTTGCGTGATTATTTTCATGGTCTGCTACCTGTGCGACGGTTCGGGAGTATGGAAACAGCAATAATTTTCTATTCCCAGGCTCCTTGTAATTGCTTTCTTTCTCTCGGGGGGGGGGGGGGGGGGGGGGGGGGGAGACAAGTAACGTAGACATGCAAAAACCTCCTGCAACATATGTGAGGTCCAGTGACCCAAGGAGGCTAAATGGCAAGGGAAGTGCTCTAATCCTAGGCCTGAAAACGTGAACAGGACCGCAAATTGTTTTGGAGGGTGAGTCGTATATATAAATATATATATATAAATATATATATATATATATATATATATATATATATATATATATATACATGTCTGCCCGCCAGCCCGTTTGTCTAATCTATCTACCTTTAAATGTATCTATATGTATCTATCTGTCTCTTTGTATATGTCTGTGCCTCCGTCTGTCCGTCTGTCTTTAGAAGAATCTTACTACTGACACTTTTTTTGCGAGCTATCCGTGTGTGCCTTTTTATGTCTGTGTATATGTGTGTGTCTATGTGTGTGAATACATGTGTCTATATCTGTATCATTGTGTGTGTGTGTCTGTGTCTGCATGTGCTTACGTGTGTATGTGCGGTTTTACTTTTTATGTGGGTGAGTATGTGCGTGTATCTCTATCAGTTTTTTTTTAAATTGCATAAAGACGCCGTTTTTATATACTGCCTTCCATGCTTTTAGTATTCAAACTATGCATTTTGATATGTATAAACATAACATGCTTTATTTATATAATAGCGTGTAAAAGGTGAGTGTTTGAAAGGGCCGCATGTAAAACGGGCCTGTAAGCCCAAATTATTACATTTTGGGGGAAAAAAGTTCCTGGCTTTGGCTGTCTGTAACAATGTATCCATCCGACTGTCTGTTCTTCTTTCTTTATGTCTGCCTGGCTGCCTATATGTCAAACAAACAATAAACAGGTCTGTCTGCGAACTTCGTGTCTGACAATTAGACAACCAGCCTGCCTGCCCCTCAGTCTGTTTGTCTGTCTGGCTGCCTACACGCATTGCATGGGTGTGTAGGTGTTGTCTAGATGAAGTATAAGCCGAGTTTATCCAACATATGAGAACAGATAGATGTAAAGAATTAGCACCGTCACTCACAACCCAGATGTAGGTGGCTGGTGGGAAGCCAAACTGGCCTGGAGCGCAGTTGTGAAATGGAAATCCTCATGATTGTTGATGCGTGCAGTCTTATAGCGACTTATGCTGGGACTTAGTGTTTATTTGTACACACTTCTCTTCTACAGATATATATATATATATATATATATATATATATATATAGTTGCAGAATGATAAATAGGCATATAGATAGGCATATTGGATGTACAGACAACCAGAAAGACAGACACGCATATGTGCAGTCAAAAAGACAAACAAACAGGTAGACTGAGATAAGTGTTAGATGTACTGACAGACAGACCGATTAGACATACGGACAGACAAACAGTCAGGAGAAGGAGGAGGAGGAAGAAGTAGAAAAGTAGAAGCAGAAGAAGAAGAAGAAGAAGAGAAGACGAAGAGGGAGGAGAAGGAGGATAAGGAGGGGAAGGAGAAGAGGAAGAAGAAGAAGAAGAAGAAGAAGAAGAAGAAGAAGAAGAAGAAGAAGAAGAAGAAGAAGAAGAAGAAGAAGAAGAAGAAGAAGAAGAAGAAGAAGAAGAAGAAGAAGAAGAAGAAGAAGAAGAAGAAGAAGAAGAAGAAGAAGAAGAAGAAGAAGAAGAAGAAGAAGAAGAAGAAGAAGAAGAAGAAGAAGAAGAAGAAGAAGAAGAAGAAGAAGAAGAAGAAGAAGAAGAAGAAGAAGAAGAAGAAGAAGAAGAAGAAACAGAAAAAGAAGAAACAGAAAAAGAAAAAGAAGAAGAAGAAGAAGAAGAAGAAGAAGAAGAAGAAGAAGAAGAAGAAGAAGAAGAAGAAGAAGAAGAAGAAGAAGAAGAAGAAGAAGAAAAAAAGAAGGAGGAGGGGGAGGAGGACAAGGAGGAGGAGATGATAATGATGATGATAATGAATGATGATGATGATGCTGATGCTGAATACAACGACGAAAATAGTTGCTGAAGGTAAGAAAACGAAGAAGAAGGGAAAGAGAAAAGTGACAAATGAGAAAAAGGATGGTAAAAGATGTGTAGGGAAGAAAAGGAAAAGAAAAGAGAGAGAGAGAGTAGAAGGTAGATACTGCACTGTCTACTTTATCTGAAAGTATGTACTCACCGCGGAGCATCAAGTATTCTAAGTCCTCGTTGAGTTCACATCAAGAGATAACCTACTTTGAGTCTTCAAATTGACACTGATCGTTGACAAATATACCTTTACAATTGGGCTCTTCTTCTGGTCCACCCACTGCTGCCCGCTGTCCATATTTGTGATTGTATAACGTAATGGTAAATTTCGATGTCATTGTGGTATGTAGACTGACAGTCAATCTCATTTCGTCACGGAGTTTATCTAGCCCAAACCACATCAAGCTTTTGCTGTTTGCCTTGTGCAGTCTTTGTTGGTGATTCTTCTTTGTTTTCTGTGATTTTAGTTTGTAAATAGGCTCCTTTTTGAAACATATTCACACATTATGCAGTTTAAGTGCGCATTAATAATTATTATAATAGCAATAATAATAACATCAACAATGATAGTAAAAGCGGTTTAAAAAATTTGTAAATGCTGCATTACAGATAAATATAATAATGTATATCGTTCGTTACGTCATAATGGCATGGAGTGAGCGATGATAAAAATGAGGCAGAAGTCGACCTCCGAGAAAATTGATACAAAACATCGAAACGCATTGCACACAGCGCTGAAAAAATACCTGAAGAAAGAAAGACTTTCAGGTGTGCCGTGACGAGAGCGACGTTCTGTGAAGGGCCTGTTGATTGATGACGATATCTGGCTCACAGTCTAGTCCTCTATTCCATTTTTCTCGAGTGTAATCCCCTCAATACTGTGCGAGTTTGTGTAGCACCGTTGCTTTTACAGGACTGAGTATCTGGCCTCAAACCCAACCATCACTCCTTTCTTTTTAATATTATTTCTGGGGCTGAGTGGTCTCAAGGTACAATGTTCGCCTCGAGTGCTGGAGGTCCCGGTTTCAAACCCCGATACAAGCTGGGGTTTTTTTCACGTAGACTTTTATAAATGTCCCCTGGTCTCTGGGTAGTAAGATCGAACGCCCGTATGTATTCTTGGGCACGTAAAAAAATCTCTAATCGGTTAAAAATCGAAAAGAGTTGCCTAACGGAGCTGTCCAAGCAAAAATTTGAAGTTGAAAATCTACCTTAAGTATTTCGGGATCCTCGTCGGTGTAACGGAATTCTTGCACTGTGATGAGATTATTTAGACTCAGATTTGATTTGAAGCAGAATTGAGCACTTATGGGTTACACCCACTTATGGGTTACACCCGTGTGCCATGATGATATTCCGTCGAATAAACGAATAACATTATCTCGCCCCAAAATGGGACGCAATTTTTTTGTTATTTCAGAGCTCCCACCCCTGCTGACTTCAGGAGCCCTAAATATAACCTACGGGTTGAATGGTGTTTCATGGACTTGGGCCCTGGTGATTCTCATCTGGGTGGCCATTTGTGTCAACGTATGTTTATCGTTAGTTTTGCTGTCCTGATAAGGTTGAACATCAGTAGGTCAGTTACTCCTTTCTCACAAGGCTTGCGACTGACAATGGTGACAATTAAAGAGAGGGTCTAGAAACGACAGACGAATAAAGGAAATGGAAGAATTATGAAGGGGTAAGAACAGCAAAGGGTGTGATAGCTGTACAACAACAGTTACAATAAACAATCAGAGAATGTTGCTGCGATTAGCCTTTATAAGCAAAAACAACAAGGAACAGAACACAAAACACATACACATATCAATCAATCATGGTTACCTTTACACAACGTTAACTCTTTTCACGACACTCCTGAAAGTCTTTCTTTCTCTAGCCAATTGTCCAGCCCTATGAGCTTTCATAACTGATGCTTCTTCAAGGTCCTGTACCTACATTCGGGGATGTTGGCCTCTGCTTTGTTTTCTTGAAACTGCAACCTCTGTCGCCACTCTCTTCAGACCACTATGGCGCTTGGCATGTCCAAAATGCCTCAGCTTTCGAGAGAGGATACTGTTTATGAGCCAGTTCTCCTTGATGTTCAGGGCACGCAGGATGTCGATGTTTTCCTCTTCTTCGCAAAATTATACTGATTCTGATTTGATTGAATGATTGGCAACTTTCAGTCTTTACAAACGATAGTGTTATATTGCGCTATGCGGGGGGGGGGGGGGGGGGGGGCATAGGACTCACAGTCCATGGCGATGGCGAGTGTGACTAGCAGGACCCACAGGAGTTAAGAAAAGTCTTCCACAATTATAGCACGGGATTTCAGGACCATTGTTGTCAACATTTGTGTTTAGTCTGTTTCTTCTCAGACGCTCAGCTCTCACACTCTGTTTCTTCTCAGACGCTCAGCTCTCACACTCTGTTTCTTCTCAGACGCTCAGCTCTTACACTCTGTTTCTTCTCAGACGCTCAGCTCTCACACTCTGTTTCTTCTCAGACGCTAGGCTCTCATCTTTTCTGCAATCTTTTCTTGCTTCATTCTTATTCCCTTCCTGGTGTGCCTCCTCCACACAATACTGTCCATGGCATTTTGTTCCCACGAGTCCACCTCAGTAATTGATTCTGAAATAAAACTACATTTAAATACTATGTACATGACTGAGAAAAAGTAGTGAAACAGCAAAAGTTTGTAAAGTATGTGATAAATAAGGGGCATTTAAAAGGGGTGGGAGAGTTGAAAGTGCAGTGCATAGATGCTTCTTGCCGGCCAGGAGGTCTGGGTTCGAACTTATAGAATTTTTATAGTTAGAGTTCCTAAATCAGCAGCATACAATGGCTACCACAGAAAGATATAAGTAGATCAGCTAGATTCACAATGTAACAAACACACACAAAAAGTCAACGTTCTGACTATATAGCCTTCATCAGCACATACATAAGTCAAACCAAACCACACGAATATCCAAATCACATAAATGGCATATCCTGGGAAGTAATGGCTGTCACTGTAATGTTATCTACATTAGCCAGTGAATAGCATTTGGCCCATAAATATATGATCATACGCCCATTGCAACAATGATTTTTGAAAGTCGTTTACCCCCGTGTGGGTTCCGGGGCCCCATTGTGGGAAAAACAAGAATAGACCCACTGCCTCCCCAAAAGCATGTCGTAAGAGTCGACTAATTGGGGAGCTTCCTTTGAAGTCGGAGTGCATCTGCCGGAGAGGCAAGGAACCAACAGTCTGTATTCAAGAGAATGAGATCTGTAAAACTGATGCACACGCAACACTCAGGTTCTGGAGCAGGACTGCAGTTAAGTAGTGGACGAGCAACCAGAACTTTCCGCCAGAGTGTACAGCTGGTGAACGCAAAGAAGAAGAAGAAGAAAGTCGTTTACTTTTCAGTTTACATTTTTAAATGTGTATTTTTAATTATCCGCAAGACGAGAAGGGAACTGACCATAATCGCCTGCCACGCCCGAAATTTTACAGCTTGAATTATTTGTATCCAGCCTCTTCTGTTGTAGTGGCAGTGGAGGGGGTGGGGGGGGGAGCATCAGTCCCATATAATTTTCTTTATGGGGAGTTCAAGGCGCCCTAAAACTTGTATAAGTCGTCATCATCATCATGTGATCGGCCAACTGGCGTAGGCTTTCATGCGTCTCCACAGATCGCGATCTCTGGTTGCCTGGAGCAGCTCTCTTGATGATATCCTTCCATGCCATCGTTTCTACCCATCCAGCATCGTCTTCCCTAGTCTGCCTCTACCCCTCTTTCCATTGATCTTTCTAGTTGTCACGATGTTTTCCCATAAGCAGTCTTCTCCTCCTTCTTATTGTTGTATATAGAAAGCTATTTTCTTTAGCTTCTTTCAAACAATCGTTGTTGCTTACTCTGGCCGTCTAAGGTATTCGTAACATTTGTCTCAGAAACAACATCTCTGTTGCTTCCAAATTCTTTTTGTATACGTACTTTAAAAAAAAAAAAAAAACTATAAAAATCACACATTTTTTTTATTAGTGTATGTCGAATGCAAAATAAATATGTTGTAAATAAAGTGAAATAAATAAACAACAGTGACGAGGCAAAGCGTTATCAATTTGCGTGTTTAGGCGCTAGCAGGTAAAGTCCGCACTGAAGAGTAAATCATAGGATATTTTCCTAATAGCTTTGCTGTTGAGAGTATGCGTGCACAGCCAGCTTCGTACTCCTAGTAACTTTTAGCTTCACTTGCTACAGTTTCTTCGGCGTAAGCATCTTTTTCGCTATGTTGGAGACGTAAACCTAGTGGGGTATTTGTAATAAGTATGGCTTTCAAAATAAAAAGTAAAATAATGCTGTTTGACAGTGGAGACAGCCGTAACAAGCATGCTTCGTCACTGATAAGCAAGTATTTTAGCAGAGAACGTCTATACATGATCTTAGCCTGTTGTAACATTTTCTTGGAGCTGGGAAAGGGTGCGGGGAGGGAGGGTTTACTCAGCTCCCTCATGGCGGAGTAAGTAGGGGACCACATAGATGACTGAGCGATCAGGTTCCATCGACTACGTCTGTACCATTACCGAGAAGAAAAAAAAAGGGGAGGGGGGGGGGGTAATGCCACTGAACGATTGTTTTATTTGTTCAAGGGGTTAAAAGGGTTGAATGTTAAATTAAGAATCGACGTCACATCACTCGGGAAACTCTGAAAAGCAATCCGTCCCCATATTCAGCAGCAAGCGAAGAGTTCAAATTCCGATGGCACCAGTAACTGTCTGATTACATATCAGTCCCGCCTTTCCCTTGAGCGTTGACAGATTTCCTGGTAACTCCGCGCAGGGCCATTCTCATAAGACCTATTCTGTTTGTGCTTCCGCGTTGTCCGCTCGCTCCCAGAGGGCCCTCACACCATCTAGCTTGTCATACATCTATTAACTACCAAATGGTGCAGAACCGGTCAGTCAATCTGACTGCTTGTTTCCCATCATACCAGCATAAACTGGAGAAAATATCCAAAGGATGCTAACTACCTGGGATCTCTGAAGCGATGCTTGCCAATCTACCATACCTGACTCCGTCTGGCTCCGGCGCAGGGTCTAAAAGGGTGCGGTGAGACAAAACAAGTCAGACAAACACTCCTCTAGTATGTACACTCAAACTACTGGACGTAAATTTGCCTAGACAAACCACACAACAGCCAGGAGATATTGGGGTTGGTTCTTCAACGTCCCGTAAAGGATACGCAATTAACCAGTATGTACACTACTGTGGCTCCTGGTGACTCGGTACTGAACGAGTTAAACGTGTTTTGATCACCAAAACTGCCAATCAAACAGTCAGCCTATAGAACGGGTTCGCTATTTTAGGACCCGCTTCACCCACTTGTTGCTGCATAAATGAAGACTTCGATGAGTCACCGACCTCTACATCTAGGTCTTAGTTCTGTATTGAAACAACACAAACACAGAACTATAAATATTAGACTAGACCTTTGAAAACCGACACCTCTTCATTATACCCGACCTTCGTGATATGCCCTTTCAAAGATAATCGACTCTCATTTCTTTAGATTACCTAACGAATTTAGTGCAAGAAAATGCCGCCAACTGTTGATTTATCTTCGGGAGGGTTGCCGGCTGTTTTTATTAGTATAATGTTCTTTGCTTAGGCAGTTCAATGAGTGTGTTTTTATGTAAACTTATCTCGTATTTCAGTTAACTGTTGATTTAACTATTGTGTCGACGTAACCTTCCCACTGGATACCAGATCACACTGTGTATCGGTTACAGTCTTGAGGCTTTCTTTGAGCTGGGTCAGGAAAGAACAAGATATGTAGTAGTTCTTCCTTACAGGTTAGTTGCGTATCCTTTACAGGACGTTGCAGAACCAACCCCAACAGCCCCTGGCTGTTGTGTGGTTTTTCTAGACAAATTTACGTCCAGTAGTTTGTCATTTCTTTGTGGACGGTCAGCTTTCTTGATACCTCTGTCGAAACCAACGCAAGGCGCATGGCCCGCAGCTGGGATCGAACCCGGCATCCCAGCATTACGAAGCGTTCGCATCGACTTAGCCACAAAGCCGACTCTCCCTTACAAGACAGACATAATTTCGCGATCATCAATTGCTTTGCAGCCTGGCGTATGCGATCATTTCTTTCCCCAATCTATGATCAACAACATGTATGAATGCATGCACTGACAACTCTCAATGCTATACAAAAGGCTGTAAAGAATCTTCTCGTGTTGTTTTCCTTTATTTCTCTCTCCACAAATCTTTCCAGTTTTCACAACATGTTTTAGCTTCACTTTTAACCTAACTTGGCTAAAATATATTCCATGAAATGAGATGTATGGGAAAGGCTGCAAAAGTGACGAGAAGAGACAATATCGAGATTTATGTCATTTAAGAAAATATCGGCACAGAACCAACACTGAATTACATACAATGACAGCAAATCACATGGTTTGCCCACTGACTGAGAATGCCTTATGAAGCCATACCATACAGCTCATTTACCAGAAGAGGAGAGGGACGTATGCGACGAAGTAGACCCAGAACTAGTTAGAAAGATTACATCGAAGAAACTCCACAGACGTTTGATGTGTCTATGGTCGAGTCGGCTAGCAGAGCAAAATGCAAAACCCCTCCCTCATCATACTCGAAGCAGCACAAAAATCAATTCCCCCGAGGTCGAAGGCAAAACTATGAACCCTTCTGGACCCAAGAACCTCAACAACCGGAGCGGTTAAAGACCAAACGAAGAAGCAGAATTAAAGTATACACCTGGTCCAGGAGAAAACATTCAAAGCGAGCAACGGGGTAACGGCCTGGAACATCTCGTTTGGCGATATGGACGAAGACGACATACCGACAACGTTGACAAAGCTTGGTCAAGATCGCGCAACAGGACATTAGAACCTAATGGCGAAACAACAGTGATAACAGCTATTAAAACAACACAAAGAACTGGTACAGAAATATCACCATAAATAGCTCGGAAGACAGGCCAATCAGTGACAGTAACACTACCAACTTATAGCACAATAAGGACGACATCACGTAATCGGATCCAAGCCTGCACAGAGAGACGGACACGGCCTAGCCGGCCAGATGGATACGGAAGACATAAAATACTAGCACCACACAATAAGCAAAGGAAATAGCAACGCAATTTGTTGCCATAATTATAACCGATACTGATAAGGACGAGGCTAGCTATTAAGTCAGAGATTTAGCGTGGCTAACTGAAATCGAACGAGCGAACGAATTAGGTTTTTGAGGCTAACGGTAATGGTTAGGACGACTACGTCAATAACAACAAGGAGGAAGAAATATTACATTTTGCAATTATTTTCACCGAGTTATCACCATTTACGAGCCATTTGGACTATCACACAATCAAAGCTACGGCACAATCATAGTCATCGATACGAGACGGTCATACTTGGGAGACGCCTAAAGAGACAAGTGACACGCTGCTAACAGTTTTCTGCATTGTGGTGAACTGAGGCGAGGAATCATTTGTCGTCAGTTATGAAATATAGATTATTTCTAGAGAATTCTTATGAGCTATACCAGCACTGGTCCGTTTAAGACACAGTTGATTGCTTCTTCTTCTTTCTTCTTCTTCGTGTTCACTGGTTGTAAACTCCATCGGCAAGTTCTGCTTGTTCACCCGCTTCTGGACATTCGCCTTGATCCAGAACTTGTCAGTCTTACAGGTTTAGTTAATTTGTATGCAGAGTTTTGGTTCATCGTCTCTCAGGCAGAGTCTGCTGACTTCAAAGAAAACATACATAATTAGTCGCATTTTACGACATGCTTGTTAGGTTCAGTGGCTCTTTCCCCTGACCCCAGTGGGGTTCCAGAACCAAAAGGGGGACACGGCTGATCTAAACATAATCCTTTTTTTCTTCTCCGCTGTATACTAGTAGGCTGGCAAACAAGTAAACAGTTACTGCGAATTGTTCTCCGATGATGATGACGACGAGGATGATGATGATATTGATGATGATGGTCATGATGATGATATTGATGATGATGATGATGATGATGATGATGATGACGATGATGATGATGACGATGATGATGTTGATGATGTTGATGGTGATGATGATGATGACGATGATGATGACGATGATGATGCTGATGATGATGATGGTGATGATGGTGATGACGATGATGTTGACGATGATGATGATGGTGATGATGTTGATGATGATGATGATGATGATGTTGATGACGATGATGATGATGAATACGATGATGATTTTTAAAAAAAGTAAAGATAAAGTCAGGAGATGTAAACCGGCGTCATTGCACACGGTTATAAACCATAAGTGCTCTGCCACCAGTACAGACAGCTGATAAGAAACTGTCCGCCTTTGTCGCCGTCCGCACGTAACTCCGTAGCTACAACGACGTTCCTCCATTTACCCCAGAGTGTTAACTCTGGTACCCATCACCTAGAGACTAGGTGAACCTCGGGAACCGCCCGGTTTAGAACAACATCCGTGGGCTGCAGCGAGTCGCAGCTGGATTAGAAAACCAGTCTCCAATCGACTGCGCTAACGCGGCCCTGAGATGATGATGATAATGGCGATAATGGTGATGATGATGGTAATGATGACGATGATGATAATGATGATAATGATGATGATGATGATGACAATGATGATAATGATGATGATGATAATGATGATGATAATGATAATGATGATAATGATGATGATGATGACAATGATGACAATGATCATAATGATGACAATGATGATAATGATGATAATGATGATAATGATGATGATGACGATAATGATGATGATAATGATGATAATGATGATGATAATGATGATAATGATGATGATGATTTTTTTAACACGTCAGCAGTCTCCCTCTATCTAATAAAGTAAGTACAGTAAAGGACACTTTTCCACTCCTTTAGGCGCACTGGGCATATAGGGCTAGACCTATATTTTATAGACTAATCGGCACTTGGTGGGTGACGTGGTCAGCATCACGCAGGCCATCTTTATTTCCCAGGACTTTACCTGGTACCCATTTAAGGCTTGGTCGCCCTGAGAGCCTAGGTCCTTTTTGAAAACAGTCCGGCTCCGTCAGGGCCTGAAACAACGACCTTCCTATCCGCAGGCAGGTGTCTATCCATTGGACCACGGCGGCTCCTCCCTCAGTATAATCTCAATAAATTTTCCCGTTACCATTGATGCTCAGTGTTGATAACTAAACCAGGTGGCTAATGTCACAATGTTAGTGTAACAAGGTTAATGTTAACATGGCTCAGGTGGAGTTAACACAGGCGACATCTGGCGAGCGTAGGATGACTAAGGAATGATTCTCGATAGGGAAAAAGTAACACAGCCTATGAAATAAATATGTCTTCAAAAGCAAATTGCTGAAGCGTAAGAGAAGTAAATCAGATGGCGAGACTGATAACCCCAAACATTATCTACAGTGTTGAATAATATCTACGTCCAACAGTATGTGTTATACATTCAAGCTGCAGCAATAGCTAATTATACGAACTTGTCATGTTTAAATGGAGGGAAAGAAGGAAGTTGGAGGGGAAGACAGGAAGAGGGGAACCGAGAAAGAAGATGCTGAAAATTTTGACATTCTGGCGTGGAGGATCATCTATGCCAAAGCTAATTGAAAGTACACGAGACAGAAGGTGTATATAGACAGGACTACCAACGCCACACGGGTTGGACTTTAAGAAGAAGTTGTATGTTGAATATTGAATTAAAAATCGACATCACAACACTCGGGAAATTCTCACAAGCGCTCTGTCCCCATCTTCAGCAGCAAGCGAAGAGTTATAATTCTGACAATACTAGTAACTGTCTGATTATATATCCGTGTTTCCCTTCCCCTGAGTGTTGAGCATCAGCCAAATCCCCTGGTAACTCCCCGCAGTGCCACTCTCTTGAGACCATAATGATCTATTTATGCCTCCGCATCGTTGACTGGCTCCCAAAGGTAAGCAATATATTTTAATAGCCATGTTTTACAGTGGTTCTCACACTTGCTAATGCCGCGACAGTTTAATTCAGTTCCATAACTACAATGAATTAATCAAGTAACAGAAAGTATTGTGATCGGCACTCATAGAAAGAAGTAGAAAGATAGAAGAACACACTAGACAACATAAAAATCGAAAGCTATAGTTACCGTACCGGGAATTGAACCTGTCACCTCCAGACGGCGTCTGCGCCTCGCCATGAATACAAGTGCACTAAGATATATGGTCAACTAGGCACCCCCAAAAAAGGTGTCTCATTAGCCATGTCCATCGTACAGCTTGAAATCCACAACTATGGAATACGGACAGAATTCATTTCAACCCATTGAAATGGCACCATAGGTTACAGAAATTTATATTAACGAAGCAAATGTTATTTATAATTACAATGAATACGTGGTTTCAGATTGTCTTTGGCTGTGAAAGGGTCGTTCCAACCACAAAGGATCGCGACCCAGACGCTGAACCGCTGCTGTATTAGGTCTCAGGGATACCTGAAAAGTAACAATAGTAAAGGAACTTTCTCAAATCCTTGGGCGTGTGGTCATCAACATCATCATTGTCCTGTTGTAACATTATATATCACACAGAACTCGCAGTCTATACCTCTCATCATCAACTGCCTTGTCAGCTGGAGTAAGCGTTCATGCCTAGGTCTTTGGTGTTCTGGATCAAACCTAATGATGATATTTCCCTATGCCTCTGCCTTAAGCAATCCTCCATCATATCATTTCTCTTGGTCTGCCTTTACCTCTTCTACGGGTGATCTTTTCAGTCGTCACGGTATTTTCCAGTGCTCCTTTTCTCATTACATGACCAAAGAACTTTGTCTCCTTCTCATTGTTGTATATAATGTTCTACTTTCATTAGCTTTTTCCGGGCATTCAATGTTGGTTATTCTGGCAGTCCAAGGTATTCTCAACATTCTTCTCACGAACCACACCTCACTTACCTCCAAACTCTTCCTAATTTGCTTGCTCACATTCCAAGATTCACTACCATACAACAGAACAGACTCGTTATAACATTTCAATTCTCGTTTTCTCGGCCTCAACTCTCTTCTATTATGTGCAATCTTTTCGTTATTATGGATGGAATCCAGTACAGCACCTTTGGCCTCTCTCATTAACGTTCATTTTAGGGTTTCTCTTGGACGCCATGAAGTAAAGACGGCCGGCGTAAAGCTAACCACATTACCCACCCAGTGCCGATTGGTCTGTAAAAATACGGGACGCTCTTCCCATATGCCCGATGCGCCTAAAGGCTTGAAAAGGGATCTTTACTTTGGAAAAAAAAAAAAGGCAAGCGATAGCGTCCAAACGCTATCGCTTGCCTTTTTTTTTTCCCAACTGAGTGCATGTTTGGTGATTCTATGATCGTTTTTTCTTCTCCTCAGGATGTGTCAATTATAGCGCCATCTTCTTTGTTTTGTAGATGTTGTCTCCAGTGGTTACGCAGACATTTTTCTCTAATTCTTCCCCTCTCTTGGATTCATCCGATGTGGGGAGGCAGGGTGCGGGAAGGGAGGGGGGTTGGGTGGGCAAAGTGAGGGTTGGTGGCGCAGAATATATAAATATATACACACACACGCGCACACACACTCAAAGAGTGATAGAGATAGGTTCCTTGCCTCTCAGGAGATGCACTCCGACTTTGAAGCATGGCCCTAATTAGGAGACTAAATCTTTCTTTGTTTTTTGTGTGGGGGAGGGGGAGGGGTGCAGATTGTCCATTTTTGTTTTCTCCACAACGAGGCCATGGAACCCACACAGGAGCAATATATTCAAAGATTTGAATGTTTTAAATACCAATGTGTGAGAAAGTTCAAGAGGATATTTACTACGTACCTCAGTCCACACAGCAAAAGTGCTAACAACCGAGTTTATTTTAGGTTTGACAATTTCGATTACATTCCTTACTCAGCCCACTTGAGGTTTTAAGGATCGTCAGTTTGTAGTTAACACGGCTGGCTCTCCGGGGACAACATAATACCAGAGTCTACATTCAGCGACAATTATCAATTCACTTCACGGCAACGATTGCTGGAAAATAAACACTAGAGGATAGTCCTAGGAATGTGTCCTGGTTTAGCTTTGAGTGCGGTCAAATGAATGCGTGGTTCTCTTCTGTTGATGTTGGACACCTATCTGCGTACTTATATGAATAGAGAGAGAGAGAGGAGAGATAGAGAGAGAGGGAAAGAGAGAGAGAGAGAGAGAGAGAGAGGTACGATATTAGAAATTAGTATGGCTGTACCGAATATTCGCTTCGTATTCGCTTTGGGGCTCTGTGGCTAAGTCGATGCGAACGCTTCGCTTCGTAATGCCGGGATGCCATGTTCGATCCAAGCTGAGGG
Source organism: Candidula unifasciata (assembly GCA_905116865.2). Taxonomy (NCBI): domain Eukaryota; kingdom Metazoa; phylum Mollusca; class Gastropoda; order Stylommatophora; family Geomitridae; genus Candidula; species Candidula unifasciata. Next base: position 361,871 of record CAJHNH020006957.1, on the reverse strand, counting down.
CATTGCGCCTTGCGTTGGTTTCGACAGTGGTATCAAGAAAGCCGACCGTCCAGAAAGCAATGGCAAACTACTGGACGTAAATTGCCTAGAGAAACCACACAACAGCCAGGGGCTGTTAGGGTTGGTTCTGCAACGTCCTGTAAAGGATACGCAACTAACATTCGCTTTGGGGCCGAATAGTGGACCTATTGACTATTCGGTATGCGGCCGAATAGTTGCGGTCGGGCCGAATACGAATAGTAGTTATCTTACAACCGCTTCTGCATACACGGCTTTAATACTGACAACATGGAACTATTGGTTTTGTTGAAAGCTAATGCAGCTTTTATGCATTAACTAAGCTGTCAGCGACAATTTACAAGTTTAGTTACTTGTTATAATACTTAGGAGTCTTTCATTCCTTGTTATTAGTTACCACAGTCTGACTGAAGGATGCAAAGCAAAATGTTTTTAAATGTTTACTATTCTGTACGAATAATAACTAGACAGTGAAAGAATATAAACTCCGACCACATCCAAGTCGATAATATGAAAATCAAACGAACGGAAACATATAAGTACTTGGGTACAAACTTCAACTGCTCCAACATGCTGAGAGAAGAAATACAATCTAGAATACAGTCTAGAAATGCAGTATACTTTAAAATCTGCTAAAGTCAAAGTGTCTGTCTCGCAACACCAAGATCAAAATATATAAAACGTTGATAAGACCAGTCGTTTTATATGGCTCTGAAACTTGAAGCAGAAATAAAAGAGATGAGGCCTTATTACAGGTTTTCGAAAACAGTCTTACGACAAATATTTGGACCCATCAAAGATGCTAACAGCGGAGAATGGAGAATGAGAAGCAACAACGTAACACATAATCTGTTTAAATCAACATTGATCACTGGCATCATGAGAGCTAGCAGACTAAAATGGTTGGGGCATATTGAAAGAATGTCAGATGACACAGAAGTAAAAACTGTATACACCTGAGAGAGGAATGGGCGTAGACCACGAGGATGACAAAAAAGAAGTTCGAGAGGTAATGTCCAGCCAGACCTGCAAACAACTGGTGTCACAAATTGTGAAGAGAAGGCCAGCCAGATAAATGGAGTCGAGTGACATCTGCATCAGTAAACCTCAAGGGCTCAGAATGCTAGAGAAGAAGATGACTATTCTGTGCTACTTTATGTGAAGTAAAAGTTAAGCTTACATTCGACATTATGAATGTGTGTGCATGTTTTTTTTTATAAATATATTTTATACACTATTCACTATTCGAATTCGTATTCGGCCGAGTAGTTGGTCCCGTTATTCGTATTCGGTCGAATAGTGAAAATCACTATTAGGTACAGCCCTAAAAATTAGAGAGGAAAATTAGCAGATATGGGACAGATAAGAATAAAACAGAACGAATGATTCAAACCTGCCAGGTGAAAAACATTAGGGGAGAAAAATGCGGGCGGGGGTGGGAGGTGTTGTCACAAACAAACAAATATAACGGCTCAGCTTCAAACTCCCCCCCCCCCACCCCCACACCCCCCCCCCACCCCACCCCCACCCCCATAATTTTATAGGAACGGGAGAAGGGTTCAGGTCTTGTCTGATTGCACAATAACAATTATTATTTTTATTATTATTATTATTATTATTATTATTATTGTTATTATTATTATTATTATTATTATAGCACAATTAAAGATGGCTCAAGAGCCTATATACACAAGTTTAGCGATTAAGAACGTTGCAACCATTAGCCTTCATCAGCATAGCTACGGCAAGAAACGAATCACAACATACAGACACAAGTAAACTGATTCTAAAGTGACTTCACTAAGATATTCAGTTATTATGTAAACAATGCAAGAAAATTAGGACAAATAGTGGTACTGGTTGGGTTGCAATATCAAATCACATATAGGAAACTCAGGGTCAATTTCGCCAATGCCTGCCGTAGACCAGCTATACAAAGAAGCTTGCAACTCAAAACGTAATGGTGAATATACAAATGGAAAAGGAAAAGAAAAGCATGCAGCCATGTTCTGAATTTGAATTGGACGGTACCGCATGACACTACTAGTGCCTAGTTCTCATAGCATATGTACCTGGGTAAGGTCTAATTCAAAGACTGTAACTAAAGAAACTAGGACACTCTCAGGCCGCAGCATATTGTTAATATAAACTTTTTTTACATGTGACGTAACAGTAAATCAACAAGGTTAGCGGGACAATATACTGTTACATCTCCATTATCATGAAGCAGGTCCATTGCAGAACGTCGCTCTCATCACGGTTTTCCTGAAGGAAACTCCATCTCTCGCCAGCTCTCCCGCCTCGTGTATAATGAAATAAGCAAGCTGATCGGCTTGCAGGTAAAGCTGCTGTGGAGGGCAGACGAGCAATGGACCATGTTGATATACTGAATGCTCTACGAGAAGTAAGACGTTTGCAAGGACTAAGTCATGACTGTAAACCTGCAACCATGACCGTACTGCAAGAAAAACATGTTAAAAGGCATGTAGTCAGACATATGTAATAAGCAGGAGCCCAAAGAAGAATAAGAAAAAAACACAGAACTGGTGTCATTTACTCAGCCCCCGTGTGGGTTCCGGGGCCCCATTATGGGGAAAACAAGAATAGACTCACTGCCTTCCCAAAAGCATGTCGTAAGAGTCGACTAATTGGGGAGCTTCCTTTGAAGTCGGAGTGCATCTGCCCGAGAGGCAAGGAACCAACAGTCTTTGTTCAAGAGAATGAGATCTGTAAAACTGATGCACACGCAACACTCAGGTTCTGGAGCAGGACTGCAGTTCAGTAGTGGACGAGCAAACAGAACTTTCCACCAGAGTGTACAGCTGGTGAACGCGAAGAAGAAGAAGAAGATTTACTCAGCGACCCCTAGTCAAGTTTGGTTTGCTCAGGTGTTTATTGTTGTCAAATGTTAAGCCATGTTATTTTGTATTTGGGTCAGTCTTAGAGGACGTGATCTGTTGTCTCGGGTGCCAATCAATATGTTTTTATCGAGGAGTTTTCTTGATGAAAAAGGTCTAGCACTTACCAGAAAGTGTCTATCACTCCGCACCCCACGCCACACCACGCTTTCTTTGTGGCGGCAACCCTTGAGCATATATTACCATGTAATTTCCTTGCATGTGACTCAATAGTTTCCTGTGTATGTCGAAGTGTTCCTTGCTAAGAGACGAATCTGTTCATGGAAATGATTGCATTATTATGTGAATTAGCTATTCAAAATGGCTAACAAATTATGTAAGATATAGGGTTACCCTTAAAAGGTCGCATAATTATTAGGCTAGCTTTGTTTTAGTTTGTAAAGGATGACTTTAATAAGTACCACATAAGTCGTAGTGGTGTAGCGGCTAGACGCTGGCCTGCGGATCAGAAGGTCATGTGTTCGGATCCTGACGGGAGCCAGAATTTTCTTCAGAAATGACCTTGGCTCCCAGGTCGACCCAGCCTTGAGTGGGTACCAGGCACAGCCCTGGGACAGACACACAGATATCACAGCGAAAGCGTAGAAATAGTAGACAGATAAATAAATGTATGATAGAAGAGTGATCTGTTAGACAGACGGAGAACCATATTTGAGACAGAGAGACTAGTAGTTATGCAGACTGATAAATTGCATAGCTGGAGGACAGATAAGCAGACATTCAAGATAGTGGGAGACTAGAGCTAGTAGAGAGGAGAAGATCAGTTGTGAAGTAGACTGGTAGACAAGGAAATGCTAGACAAAGTAAATTGGTTGCACAGTAAAAGGACTTTTTGCCGCGCCTTCAGGTGTATTAGGCATATAGGGCTTGACCTAAATATTTTAGACCAAACGGCACACAGAAGGTGATGTGCTTAACATCACGCTGGCTGCCTTTATGTCACTGAACAGTACTTGTAGCCATTTAAGACTGGGTCGACATGGAAGCCAAGTCATCGGCGACCGGGTCGCTCATATGCTGGCCGGTAGACGACTTCGTTGTCGGTCGGGGCAGTATTTGGATCTGTCTCCTCTGATCGCATCACCATGGCAAGAGTTTTTTTCAGGGCTACACAGAGGCAAGTAATGATAAGCTATTTTATATGGCGCACATAACCTAGTCACAGTTATAACCTAAAGACCCCCCCCCCCCCACCCTTTGGAGATGCTGATTAAACATGACGATTTAAATATCCTTCTGATCTGCAGGCGAACGTCTAGCCGCCACACTACAGCGGTTCCCCTGGTTGTACAGTAAAACGTTGTTAATACGAACTGGTTTTATAAGAACACTTGGTTAACATCAAAAACCTGTTGTCCTAGGAAGATGTATTACTGTTGTTAGTCACTTTTTTTTTGGGGGGGGGGGGGGGCGTCAATTCTATTTGCACCCCCACATGTGAGTTCTGAGGCCCTCTTGTGAGGAATCCAAGAACAGACCCACTACTTCCGGAACAGGCAAGCTGTAAGGGTCGACTTACTGGGGGTTCGTTGGAAGTCGGAGTGCATCTGCATGTGAGACAAGGAGCCAACGATGTGGAAAATAGAAAACCGTATTGTAAAACAGATGTGTACACTCACAAGGTTCTGGAACATAAGTAAGCCCCTAAGTGGCCGAACAAACAGAACGTTCCGTCAGAGTTTACCACTGGTGACGGCGAAGAAAAGGAAGAAGAAGAAGAAGAAGAAGAAGAAGAAGAAGAAGAAGAAGAAGAAGAAGAAGAAGAAGAAGAAGAAGAAGAAGAAGAAGAAGAAGAAGAAGAAGAAGAAGAAGAAGAAGAAGAAGAAGAAGAAGAAGAAGAAGAAGAAGAAGAAGAAGAAGAAGAAGAAGAAGAAGAAGAAGAAGAAGAAGAAGAAGAAGAAGAAGAAGAAGAAGAAGAAGAAGAAGGAGAAGGAGAAGAAGAAGAAGAAGAAGAAAAAGAAAAAGAAAAAGAAGAAGAAGAAGAAGAAGAAGAAGAAGAAGAAGAAGAAGAAGAAGAAGAAGAAGAAGAAGAAGAAGAAGAAGAAGAAGAAGAAGAAGAAGAAGAAGAAGAAGAAGAAACAGAAGAAAAAGAAGAGAGTTAACATGAACTCAATGTTAGGTCCTTTGGAATCAGTGTTCACGGTGTTGATTGCATTAGATCTGTCTCGCCAGTGACACATATCTAACCAATACATATATTTCCAGGCAAAACTTCTGTGCCAATAGAGACACCGGTGGGAGCCAAACTTTACAGGCCGCTAGGTGAATTATAAAATACAGTTAAGTTCATACTAGAGAAACATCGCAGATATAAATTATTCATTTCAAGAGAATGCAAGAAGAAGTGTTAACGGGGTTTTACTGCATTAGATTTGCCTACCCCTGAAAGATATCTAACCAATGGAACTAAGTTCCTGGTGGGCATAAGAGCAGTTGGACTCAATGTTATCAACTGTACTGTGTGCACACACCAAGGGCGCAGATGTGCAAAAAAAAAAAAAGCTTCCATTACAAACTCTTTGCCACAAAACGCAACCTCAAAAAACCCAACCTACTGACCATGGCATTTTAAAAACTTTTGAAATTCACTACTTCTTTCCAAACAAATCAGCAAATCGGTCGCCCATTACCTCGCCGGTTGACGACTTTGGTGCCGATCGGGACAGTATTTGGGTCAGTCTCCTTTGTTCGCATCAAAACTGCAGGATTCCTTTTCAGTGCTCGTGGTGATGTGCTAAGCCATTTTATAGCCTGGTCACAAATATAACTGACAGCTGCCTCTTCGCTGATGCTGGTTGAAAAGGACCAATTTTGTTCCCCTAAAAAGGCACTTCCCTACTACTTCGTTCTGCTCTTTCAGTGGGACATTACTGAAACACAGATCTGTGGTTCATCAGGGGGAGCAACTAAATCTGCTGTATCAGTTACAGAGCTGGATACTGCCCTTTGAGTTACATCTGCTTGCAATATCATTTAGCCGGAAATGATAACTTATGTTTTTCATCAAAGCAACTCAAGCACATGACGTTTTAGCCCAATTCAATCTCCAATAACAGAATTCGAAGCAATATATTTTGAAGGTTGTGTTGCAATGGATGATGAGTTGTCAGCCCAGAAAGAACCTTTTAAAAGATATCGACCGAAGTGTAGGCCAGCATAACAGTGTATGAAGCAGCCAGTGAAACTGAAGAAGCAAGTGAAATTACAGGTTCCTAAAAGAAGACGCTGCAGGCATCTGATGATACAGTTGAAGTTATTTGCTATGGAAAAATGTAGAGTATGCTAAATGGTGTGTCCCGCGTCTAGAGTGCTGTCTCCGCATACGTTTGTAATAAGAATAAGATACAGACAAAAACGAACTTCTCTTTTTTTTCGGAAAGAATTATTAAACCATGACAAAATAGATATGATGATTTTAACTGATGCTGTGGGCATGAAGGATTTCATATGGTACAGTATTCTTCAGTCTGACTGTATCAAGAAAGCATAGAATCAGTACAATAGATACAATGTAGCGTATGTTGACTGTCTCCATCAGTTAACTGTTTCGGTGCAATCGCTTGGGTGGTCAACTCAACATAGGTTCTACTGTAAATCTGTGTGTGTGTGTGTGTGTGTGTGTGTGTGTGTGTGTGTGTGCGCGCGCGCAGGCATTTCAGCTCAAAGACCCTTTTTTTTTAAAGACTATACTGTTACATAAAATGTCTTTATATGTGAATGTTTGTGTTGGCAGTTCTGATGGCTGCCTTGTGCATTACATGTGTGTGTATGCTGTTGGCTTTGCTCCGACTTTTAAAGAAGGGTCAGTGATTGACATTTGTTGAGGAGGAAAAGTGGAAAAAAAAGGGGGGGGGGTGCTTATATTCCATCCTTTTAAAAAAAGAGTGGGAGAGTAGAGAAGAGCTAAAGGGACCTGAGCCTTAAAGTTCCGGCGCCCTCAGCGCAACCGATGTCAAACAAGAACATATATATATAATCAGTAACTGTCTGACTGAAACCTCTACATGTTAAAAAAATACTAGACATACAAGATCTCGGTGACAGGTTTTATGCAGTGAATGTGTTACATTAGACCTTGTCTTGCCGGTTTGCCTGAAAAAAAAAGAATCCTGTTGCATTTTTTGAAAGTTCAGATGATTCAGAGGTGACCTTCTTGACCTATGCCCTCGCGTCTGCTGCTACTGTTTCGACTGACGTCAAACTGTGGATGTAATTTTAGGTTTTATTTCGCCCACTCATTGGTCCGGGGGGGGGGGGATAATGATGATAGCCCAATAGTTTTATAGGCAAATCTGTCCCTTTGTGGGTTCCAGTTTTGGAATATTTTTTTTTTTTTCAAGAAAGAAAAAAGAATAGACTTACTGCTTCCTAACAAGCGTGACGTACGATACGACTAATTAAAAAAAGTCACAGTGGGGGAGGGGGAAAGGGGGTGGGTCAGCTATCCTCCGAATACGGTCCCAAATTATCGAGGATTAAAAATACCCTAACAGGGCCTCGGTCAAATGTAAATTCCGTACTTCCGGCGACTTACATTGCGTACTTCCGGCGTCTACCGCCACCGCCGAGAGTATCTCCCTCGCGGCGACGCGCGGCACGAAGCGGGGCTAAACTAGATGGCTGGGACTCACAAGCAGCAGCTACCGCATCTCCTGCAGCATCCTTCATTTTATTTGCTCGTGAGTCCCAGCCATCTAGTTTAGCGCAACTCCGTGAGTAGGGAGATACTCTCGGCGGTGGCGGTAGTCGCCGAAGGTGCGCAATTTACATGTGACTGAGGCCCTGTTAGGATATAGTTTCGGCCTCGATAATTTAGGACCGTTATTCGGAGGATAGCCGATGGGTTCCTTCGAGGGCGCAATGCTTCAGCCGGGCTGGCTGGCTTTTTTAACCCACCAGGACATCACAATGAGCGACAAACACAAAGTGCCACCATTCGGATAAGGATCACCCGTGGAGAGGTCCCAGAAACTCCCTTCAACCATTAAATTATATCAGGGCCCCCGCCAACAACCAGGGTGGGTCTTCAAAATAACGAAAAATTCATCCCACTCAGGAACGGAGATTACATGACATATGCTTTAGTCTGAAAGCCCGTGTTTTAAACATCTTCAGAAATTCGGGCAATGTGATCAAAGTCCCACAGTCTTCGTCAACTTCTTCAGCATTTCTAGGGTCATTGCTGTAGATATCACCTGCCTCTATTAGTTTTATGACTGGTCGTCTCTTTTCGACTAAAGACCCCAGGTGATTGTAAGTCTGTTTGTATATCTTTTAGAGCAAGAGGTCGACTATACGGAAGATGAACCGATGATATATCAGAGACACAGAAAAGTACTATGTACAAAGCTAACAGCATTTTCCGTTCCAGATGTCACTTCTGTCCGAATGTTGAATTAAGAATCGACATCACAGCACTCAGCACACTCCTATATGCACTCTGTCCCCATTTTCAGCAGCAAACGAAGAGATCCATTCCGACGGTAATAGTATCTGTTTGATTGTATTTCCAGCTGCCCCTACCTTTGAGTGTTGAGCGTCAGCACATCCCTTGGTAACTCCCGCGGGGCCATTCTTCTCAGACCGAAATGATCTATTTGTGCCTCCGCACTGTTCACTGTCTGCTCACTTCCTATCACACCAGTATACCTGGAGAAAATAGCTAGCTACCAGGGACCTCTGAGGTGATGTTTCCACTCTGTACAGAGCATGCCTGTCTTCACCTTACTCAACAAACTGTGAGTCAGTTACAATCACGGCATATGTGTGCAGCTGATTCTCAAGCCAGCGGAAGGCAGCAGTGACTGCCTCCACCTCCATTCTCAAACTAGACTTTGTAAAATCATATGCCATACTTTGTTGCACTAAGTTACGTCCATTTGTTTTTACAATGAATTCCCGTGCACTTTGTCTGCCCCTAAACATAGAGCCATCTGTATAGATAATCGCATCACTTGGGCGGACATCACTACCTAAAGGATAGACGCATTGGTACATTGAAAGCACACGGGAAGAAGATTGTCCGGAGAGCTGGCTAGGGAACAGCATGGGTACAGGATGTCAAGGGCTGCCTCGGCTACGTTCATGAGGCGTGCCGTGAAGAGAGTGACGTTCTGTACAGGACTTGCTGATTGATATTGATGATTGAAGGACTGACTGATTCCAAGATGGCTAATCCTGTTAAGGAATGTCTGTAGAAGTCGGATGGACTGGCACAGGGCGCAAATATCGCAGCCATTCTATAAACTGCCTAAACAATTACATCTTTAGATGAAAACAGAAAAAAGAATGATTGAGTGACTGATTGAATAATCGATTGATTAATTGACTGATTGATAAACTACATCGTTCCACACTGGGCAAACCAACTGATGCTCCGTTTCCGACAGCAAATATACGAGTAGTAACGGGTAGTGGATGATCTTTGTAGTACCGTACTTATTGTTCACACGCTGTATTCTTCCTTTCATATGTCCTTTCTGGTCGGAACCCCACCTAATTTTAAATTCATTCTTATGAGTAAGAACACTCAGTAGAGGTACCTTAGGGTGGCTCCTGCATCGGAGGACTGAGCCACTGCCTGGAGACTCTCTTTTTCAAAATATATGCAGCAAGTCCGGCAAAATACAGTCTGCTTGACTAGAGCGAACTTTGAAATTTTTGCAAAGGATATATTAAAGTACTGAAGCGGGTCACACTTCATGACTAGAGACTTGCAAAGTACATTACGTGATATGGTGAAGCAGTGTGAACAGACTGGTTCATGGGTGAATCCTAAGAAATTCAGTGTTTGTTGGTGCTCCTCAAATAACCGCATTGGAAAGGATATATAAGGAGTGAGGAATGAACATGCATGGAAGTGCCATGTCTGCGGTAAACGCGACTGTGATAAATTGAGTCATTAGTCACTAATCGAGGTCCCCTCTTCACTGTCTAGGTCAGTTGCTCCCAACCTTTTAATTTTGCGACCCTTAATACGATTTCCTCATGTTGTGCTGACCCGTAAAAAAACTATTTTCTTTCATACCTTCAATGAATTTGTGTTTTCTGACGGTCTTTGGCGACCCCTGTAAAAGGGTTGTTCGACCCAAAAAAAGGGTCGCGACCGGTAGGTTGAGAGCCTTTGCTCTAGGCAGACAACCCCATACTGTGGCTCCTCTCCTGTACCAGTGGAAATTACATAAAATGTCTTCCATTGTTGCATATCAAAAACTAGTTTTAAAAAAAGTCCCAGCAAAATCTTGAAGCTTGCACATGCAAATTAAATTCATAAACAGCCGTCAGAGGTGCCAACAATAACAGTCCGCCGTCAGAATAGCAGCTTACTGTTGATGCAAGCGCTCAGTAACGTTATGTGATAACACAACATAATGTAACATAACATAACATAAAATGCTGTGTCATCCAGCATCGTGTGATGGTCGAGGAATCCTTCATAGTCTTCGGAATATTTTCCTTTTCCATTACGAGTTTTTAAAAGTTGCCTTGAAAAACCACGACAGCCAAACGGTTGGGGGGGGGAGGGGGGGGGGGTGCGGGGGGACTGCTGGGGTTGGTTCCTGTAAAAGATATGAAACTAACTATTACGAGTGTTTCACCGCTGTCACGCAACCATTCCCTGCGACATTGCACAACAACAGAGCAACAAGAATTTAAACTTAAAATATAAACAAATTCTTTGCAATCTGGTGAAACTATGGGGGTGACTGCAGTCAAGCTAATACAATGAATTCCAGAGAAATCGTTTCCGGGAACACCTCTCTGATATCGACAAGAAGACACTCAAACCAATCCCTCTTCATTTTAATAGCCCTGACCACAGCGGTAAAGATGACTATCATGTCACAGCATTAAAATCTGCTCTGGCGATGGACTACCCGCCTGCTTTGGAAAATTGCCTTATCCACAGCCTTGGCGTTCTTAGTCCAAGAGGTATCAATATCCAACATACTTTGCGCTAAATAGTTCTAATCTTATTACATTTTAAATGTTAATTATTTTATTTTATTTCATATTATTCACATATTCTATTTCTTATCAATATCATTTATGTATCATTAACACTAGCATTTCTTTTATTCCCAGTATTGTGACTATATTTTTAAGCGTAGGATTATTTTGGGAATTCATTTATTCCGCATTCATGCGACTAAAACGTCGCTCACGTCACCCCTTAGAGATTACATCTCTCCATTCCTCTTTTGTGTAGTCCACTTTGTTTGCTTGAATGCTTTGCCTGGCCGAAACGTCTACGTTTGTTTGTTTTGTGCACGTTTTCCTATTTTATTTTTCTTTCTTTTTAGTCAAATTTCTCTGGAATTCTTTGCAATCTGCGTGACCGTATGTTTAACGTAAAGCGGACACGATACAGTATCAAAAACTGATGTATGACAGCACCTGTCAAGGCATATTACGGCAAGCGATTATTTTCTTGAGGTCTTGCATGGATTCACCAGCTTTCATCTTGTTTAGACTCTGCAAAGCTGGATCCTGCCGTTTGCTTATTTTCGCGAATTGTTACGGACATTGGTTAGACCTCTTGTGAATTCGATAGCGCCCAGGACAATGTTTCCTGAAGGAATTTAAGTCCCTAGATGCAAAACGTAGATATTCACAACTTTAAAAGATGGTTTCTATGAAGCGTAACTGGCTGCGTAGGATTACGTTGGGAAGTCTTTAATTTTATTCATGCGACTTTTACAAAACAGACCAAATTGCATCGTTGCACTGTATAAAATACTACCACCTTTCAGGCTTTGCGTATTTTTTCTTAGATGCCCCTCATATTCTCCAGCTTTCTTGTGTTACATTTTATTCTAAATATAGGGTATCTCTCCACACAGGCTTTCTGCTGTGAATATCTACTGATGCTATCTACAGTGTTGCAGCAACGTTGGTCTCCCTCTAGGCACACGCTTTCCTCCTATTATCTTCGCCATAGCTTTCGAAGAGATCTTATTGACAGTATGTTGAAAATATTTCACCACTTCTCACTGAAGATTCATTGGGGTTCAAAGATCACATATAGTATACACTGAGCAGTTTACATACGCCTTTCTGTAAAGTACGTTTACAAACATACACAAACACAGACAGTTCAGACAGACATACACCACCAGACAGACAGACTCTGACAGACAGACAGCTACAGACATCTTCTACCAGACAGACTCCAGACAGACAGACAGACATCTACAGACAGATCAGACAGACAGACAGACAGACAGGTCTCCCAGACAGCACAGACAGACATTACAGACGCCACAGCTTTCAGACAGACAGACAGACAGACAGACAGGCAATATTTCACAGACTTCAGACAGACAGATTCAGACAGACAAAGACAGACATGTAGACATACAGAGCTGGTCAGACAGACGTAGTACAGACACGTACGTAGTACGACAGTACGACGTGCGTACATACATACATACACAGACAGACAGACAGACAGACAGACAGACAGACAGACAGACAGACAGACAGACAGACAGACAGACAGACAGACAGACAGACAGACAGACAGACAGACAGACAGACAGACAGACAGACAGACAGACAGGCAGGCAGACAGGCAGGCAGACAGACAGACAGACAGACGCATACACACGCACACACAGGTGGGTACATTGCTAAATTACGTTTATACAATTGTAACTTGAAACCAATGCTTATTCCTCATCTTCTCAGAATTGATGAAAAGATTTTCTGAGAGTACGGTCATGTGGCTATAATTCATTAGCAACTACCTTCCCTACACCCGCTAAGAGAGGTACATCATTCTTACTTAGCAGGTCCTTTGCAGAACGTCGCTCTTATCACGGTCTGCCTGAAAGAAACTCGGTCTCACGCCAGCTCTCCCGACTCATGTACTTTCATATTCAAGGAGTCACTTATATCCTGTGCACACCTTCGTTTTGGCCGGTACCTGCCCCTCCTTCCTGGTGCAGCGCCTTCTGCTTTCGAGAGGTACATACAGGAAGTAAATTCATTTTTCCAGACAGTATTCTGAGAACATTGAACACCCTATTATATGTATGATGCCTCCCCTACATGTGTTTTTTGGCTATAGTTTTTCTTGAGACACCGCAGATCACACTAGAAAGGGCACACGAAGCCGATAAGTCTTCGCTGAGCTCCTGTAACCCATCTTGCCATCTTGTAGGACCATCCACATCCAAAATCTGGCTCTATTTGTTCTACGACTGATCTCTTCAATGGTAAAGGTTAAGTACTCAGAATGTATCTAAAACACTAGTGACTCAAACGTTGTGTATATTTAACTTTTTGACATAAAAAAAAACAAGGTAGTCAAAGGTGACTAACACCGGAACATCCCCGTGACGGACTAGATTTATTACATCAGATGTAGAAGGTGATTATTTAAAAAAAAAAAGAATCTGTGATGGCATAGTGGGTTGCACGCCTGACTGACAGCAAGGGAGTCTTAGTTCTTCTTCTTCTTCTTCTTCGTCTTCTTCTTCTTTTTCTTCTTCTTCTTCTTCTTCTTCTTCTTCTTCTTCTTCTTCTTCTTCTTCTTCTTCTTCTTCTTCTTCTTCTTCTTCTTCTTCTTCTTCTTCTTCTTCTTCTTCTTCTTCTTCTTCTTCTTCTTCTTCTTCTTCTTCTTCTTCTTCTTCTTCTTCTTCTTTTTCCGTCATCTTTAACATAGATTTTGGTAAGTTGTCTTTTGGTTTACAGTTAGGCTGTGATGTCTGCGCCTTATGGATCAACAAATCCGATTTCAGCAGCCGCGTGATTTGTCGCTTTACATAATACTTGATAAGGGGTAGCAGTCCCAGGCGGTAGATTTTCTTAGCAGAATGCAAGTCTTTTAAATGCCACCCCTTATAGCATCCCGCAGTCAGATCAAAAGTTTAAACTGTATTTTGATTTTCCAGCTTCTGCCGCGTCCCTTACTGTGCCGCCTGATGCGGCCGGATTTCTATATTCTAGCAATGTCAACTGTGATAACAGGCATATTCTCCTCACTGCCACCCTCTTCTGCCCCCTAGACGACTTTATGGAGAAGGTTATCATAAATGTTGAGGGCTGGCCTGTGTCTTTGAAGTGTGCCACCGTTATGTTTAAACTTGTCTGTTTCATGATTTGGTTAATCGGCAGAAGGCTGTCCTTTATACCAAGTCGTCTCTATGTCCTGCTGGTGGTCTGTCGGTCTGTTTGGCTGTCTACTATCCTTCATATCTGTCTGATCCCAAGTCTGTTTTATCTGTCTGGTCCCCTCTATGACCGCCTGTCTACCCTATTTGTCTGCCTATCGTGCCTGACTGTCCACACTTCCTGCCTGTCCATCCTACTTGTTTGTCTACCCTGCCTTTCCGTTACCCTACCTGTCTACCTGCCAAACCGGCCTGTCTACCCTATATGTCTGTCTACCCTACCTGTCTACCTGCCAAACCGACCTTTCTACCCTATATGTCTGTCTACGCTACCTGCCTACCTGCCAAACCGGCCTGTCTACCCTATATGTCTGTCTACTCTACCTGCCTACCTGACCAAACCGGTCTGTCTACCCTATATGTCTGTCTACCCTACCTGCCAAACCGGCCTGTCTACCCTATATGTCTGTCTATCCTGTCTGCCAAACCGGCCTGTCTACCCTATATGTCTGTCAACCCTAACTGTCTACCTGCCAAACCGGTCTGTCTGCCATATATGTCTGTCTACGCTACCTTCTGTACACCCCACACATCTACACAGTTGCCTATATATCTATATGTCTGCCCTACATGTCTATCTGTGTACCGTAGTCTACCTGCCTGCCTGTCTAGCCCCACAAGCACTACCACGGTACAGACACATACACTCAGAAACGCATCCTGTCTACTAAAAAATCCTACAAGGAAGTCCCTGCTATTCGTGACAATGACATTATTGTCCAGGTTGTTGGGAATCGTAACATGCATCAGAAACGGCGTCATTGCAATTGTGTTTTAGCTGTTGAGATTAAACCCTGCATCAACCGAATAGCTAGCTGGATTGTCAGGTCTTGTGTTTTTGTGTGATTATTTATACTTAGTTTCAGTAAGATTTTTTTTTATGAATCATCATCATCACCATCATTATCATCATCATCATCACTGAGCGGTACTGTCAATTTAGTTCCCCTTATCTCGGGGAGGGGGGGGGGGGGGGGTTAGGGGTAAATGGTGTTTATTTCAGACCGAAACATCCCTTTCTCGGCAATTCTCTGATTCTACGAGATGGAGTGAACAAAAATGAATACTCCTGTGTGTGAAGGTACGACTGTGTCATACTTCTTTGACGGTATCAAAGATGAAAAACCTTTGCAGTGACGTCGATCGTCTCAACTGTTGATTTTCATTATCATCAGGTTAGTCTCAGAGAAAACAAGTATTGCAACTTTGTGACCATGTTACCTGACTGATCTCTTTCTTTCTTCTTCTTATCACCAGCCTGGTCAATAGGAAGATGTGTTTAAGTCGTTTGACCATGTCGTTCCATTGACCACGTTGTTAGCACTTCTCTTAAGCTCTAGCCACGCTTTTAAGTAGTCTGACATGTTGTTCCAGTGACCACGTTTTCAACAACTCTCTTAAGCTGTGACCACTCTTTTAAGTCGTTTGACCATGTCGTTTCAACGACCACGTTGTCAGCAGTTCTCTTAAGCTCTGACCATGTCTAAACCAGGAGTGAAGGAACCTGGGGTCTGAGAAAATTTTAAGGCTTACTTAGCCCACTCCCTCTTAAATTATTATTACTATTATTGCTTACTTAAACATGACTTAGGCACTTTAAGCCGTCATTCTCGCCCATAGAAATTGATAAGACGCCTACCGTTCAAGCATCCCTTCCTCCACCCGTCTCTTCATCCCCCACCCCATAACTAGCTAATTACGGTTTTTTTCTTTTTTGTGTCGGTTCCCTGGACTAGACCCGAAGTAATCCCTAGCCTGGGTCATGTAGTAAAGTGAAGTAAAGATCCCTTTTCACGCCTTTCGGCGCATCGGGCATATGGGCAGAGCGTCCCATATTTTTACAGACCATCAGCACTCTGTGGGTAATGTGGTCAGCATTACGCTGGCTGTCTTTACTTCCCCAGGACAGCCCATCGTGGTACCCATTTTAGGCTGGGTCGACCTGCGACGTCCAATACCACGACAAAAATCCACGCAGCCTGCAGTGGGTTTCGATCGCGGTATGCTGGCTTACGAGTCGGACTCGCAACGCCTTGCCACAGGCGGATGTAACTGTTCCTAATCATTTAACTTCTGCTCTTCCTCTTCACACTCCTTCTTCTCCTTGTCGTTCATCTCCTTCTTATCCTTCCCCTCATCCTACCTGTATTTTGATTAAGAGTTTTCAGACAACAATAACCCTAAGGCTACTAATTAAAACAACCGTTTTTGTGTGAATCTACACAACACAAGTCATCAAAATGTCTCCTATCTTTCTGATCAGTCGCCATGAAACTTGTAATGTTTTTTCGTCGCTGCAACAGAGCGTCTCCTGCGGGAGCACGTCTGACGGTTCAACACCAGTGTTGCCACTTTTCTTTGACAAAAAAACATCCATCCAAAACAGAGTTTAAAAATATCTAAAAACATCTAAATTTGCATGGAAAACATCTAGAAAAATTTCCAAATGGGAATAGTCACAAATTACATAGCAATTGATATGACTTACCTAAAGAATCATGCCCTCATCTTTACTGAAGTCTGCCTTACAAGATCCATAGGACAAACTTAGTTTGGATGATGAATTGAAGCTTCAGATCCAAAATGACTGTTATGCTGCAGCTGTTCCAATTTTTTTTTATACCCAATCAGGGAGCTGATAAGTGAAAGCGCCTTTTCCTACTCTTATCAGGCCGAATTTTATTGTCAAGATAGCATTTAGGAGGTCAAATTTTTTCCTGTTTCTTAGGTTAGATTTGATAAATTATCTCCAAATGAAAAACGACTAGAAAAACATTTACCATCTAAACGTCAAAAACGCCATTGTTACTTGATTAATTCATCTAAATGCAAGGAAAAACATCTAAATCTGAATGTAAAACATCCAAAGTGGAACACTGTTTAACACAGCTATGTGGAGAGAGAAAAGAAAAACATAAAGTTGCTGTTTCCATTTGTTTTATAGTTTCAGAAGCGAAAGGAATTTTAAACATCATCATCGTCAAGTGCTTGGCCTAACCCCTCATCGTATTTATGCGGGTGTGTGTGTGTGTGTGTGTGTGTGTGTGGTGTAAGTGATTTAAGTAATGTGGGTAAAGGACCCTTTTCCAAGCCTTTGGGCGTATAGGGCTAGACCTATATTTTATAGACCAATCGGCACACGATGGGTGATGTGGGCAGCATCACGCCAGCCGCCTCTGCTTCCCCGGACTACACCCGGTACCCACTCAAGGCTGGGTCGACCTGGGAGCCAAGGTCATATTTGAATCTGGGTGTGGATACATGTGTAAGTGAGTGTGTGGCGTGTGCATGTACGTGTGTGTGCGCGCGCGAGTTTCTGCATGCATTTTACCATCCATGCTTTTATGTGTGTTTTTTTTTTTTCTTGATATTCATAAAATGAATATTTTTATATGAACATAACATACTTTATTGGTAAAATACATCTGCTGTGTGTAAGATGGGTGTTTGGAAGGGCCGAATGTAAGAGAGGCCTGCATGCCCAATTTGTGACCCTTTGAAAATAAACCTCGTTCGTTTGTTCATTCCACGAGCATTTGATTACTATTCAAATCTGAAATCTTCAAGCTAGTAACTAGGATTCAAGGGTTTTTAATCAATAGATTATAAAACCAGATATTAGTAGATTACAATACCAGATATCATAAGATTATAATGCCAGAAATCAATAGATTATAATACCAGATTTCAGTAAATTATAATACCAGATATCAATAGATTATAATACCGGATATCAATAGATTATAATACCAGATATCAGTAGATTATAATACCAGATATCAATAGATTATAATACCGGATATCAATAGATTATAATACCAGATATCAGTAGATTATAATACCAGATATCAGTAAATTATAATACCAGATATCAATAGATTATAATACCGGATATCAATGGATTATATTACCAGATATCAGTAGATTATAATACCAGATATCAATGGATTATATTACCAGATATCAGTAGATTATAATATCAGATATCAATGGATTATATTACCAGATATCCTCAGCCATTTACTACATCTGGTGGTGCAGTGACTAAAACCAGGGCCTGCCATCTCGTGTTTGTAGGCTCGGATTCGTATTGAGGAGGATTGTTAAAATTCACCTCAGCTCGACCGTGTCTTATTTTTCTAAATCAGCGGTTCTCAACCTGTGCGTCACGGCCCTTTTGGGGTCGAACGACCCTTTCACAGGGGTCGTGAAAGACCATCTCAAAACACATATTGATTAAAGTTATGAAATAATTGTATTGTTCGGGGGTCGCCACAACATCAGGGAACTGTATTAAAGGGTCGCCACAACTTGAGGAACTGTATTAAAGGGTCGCCACAACTTGAGGAACTGTATTAAAGGGTCGCCACAACATGAGGAACTGTATTAAAGGGTCGCCACAACATGAGGAACTGTATTAAAGGGTCGCCACAACTTGAGGAACTGTATTAAAGGGTCGCCACAACATGAGGGAACTGTATTAAAGGGTCGCCACAACTTGAGGAACTGTATTAAAGGGTCGCCACAACATGAGGAACTGTATTGAAGGGTCGCCACAACATGAGGAACTGTAATAAAGGGTGGCGGCATTAGGAAGATTGAGAGCCACTGTCCTAAATAGTAATGAAATGTCAGGGGAAGTAAAAGTGGCCGGCTTGATGTTAACCGTACTGTCAATCATTTCCTTTTACAAAAAATCTTCCACGCCATGACGCAACACTGTCCGGTTTCTTTTCTCACTGTCTCTATCTGCTCCCCTTCTCATACAACTTATCCCGTCGCCATAACGGAGCCCAAGCCACGACCGGCTCCAGCTGACAGGGTTTGCTGCTGACGTCACTGGGTCGGGCTAACGATACGTTAACGCAGCGGTTTTTAACAAAAAATAAACTATTTTGGACAGTGGCGAGGGAAGACAGCCTAAATTTTAACTGTTAAGTATCTTCTTCTTCTTCTTCGCGTTCACCAGCTGTACACTCTGGCAGAAAGTTTTGGTTGCTCGTCCACTACTGAACTGCAGTCCTGCTCCAGAACCTGAGTGTTGCGTGTGCATCAGTTTTACAGATCTCATTCTCTTGAATACAGACTGTTGGTTCCTTGCCTCTCTGGCAGATGCACTCCGATTTCAAAGGAAGCTCCCCAATTAGTCGACTCTTACGACATGCTTTTGGGGAGGCAGTGGGTCTATTCTTGTTTTCCCCACAATGGGGCCCCGGAACCCACTCAGGGGTGTTAAGTATCTACATGCCTTGTTTAAAAATTTCACAATTTTTAGCCGACTTTTCTTGCTTATTGCCGGGGCACCCCTAGCATACGCTTACGGCACCTGGTCCATCCAGTTTGAGAACCGCTGCGTTAACACATCGTTAGCCCGACCGGGTGACGTCAGCAGCACGGCCCGCCGGTCGTGTCCCAGCTCTCCTTCTCACAACAGGCGCCATAACCTGGAAGTACCGACAGCTTGAGCGCCCCCCCCCCCCCCGTCCCCCACACCCCTTCCACTGTGTTTGGGGAAAAGGCCTCAGCTCTCTCCCCTTCCTCCATTGTTGTGTTTGAGTAGAGACCTCAGCACCCTCTCCAGCTCATAGAAATTTGCATACAAAAACTGGGGAGGGGGGAGAAGAGTGGGCACTAATTCCCCCCCCCCCCAACGTATATAGACTACGCCTTTAAAGCAGCTGTTTAATATCCCCCCCCCCCACTCCAATTAGTCATCATATTTATTTGTCATTCAGCTGGTATATCACTATTCTTTCTTTAAACCCAACGAGCCCTGAGCCTTAGACACTAAACCCACCCCCCTCCCCCCCCCCCTCCTCCCCCAGATCACTTTGTGGTTTCGGACCTGCTTTTCTCAATGTGCCTAAAGAATACAGATGGTCTCATGTCTGCGTTTTGATTGCCTGATGATACGCCTCATATAGCTGTCCTGATTTTTTTTTTAACAATTACTTACATACACAAACCCTTAACTAACAAAACCAGAACTACATTGTCTCTTTTTCCCCCCTAACTTTTACTGTTTTTGGTGAGGTGCCCAAGTGTAGCGGCTAGAGCAGGCCTGCTTATCGGAAGGTCGTGGGTTGGGTCCTGATGAAGCCCGACTTCTTTTTCAGTAATGACATTGGGAAGTAAAAGCGGTCGGCGCAATACCGATTACATCACCCATCGAGTGTAAGTTGGTCTATCAAATTAGGTCTAGCCCTATGTGCCCAATACGCCTGAAGTCGTGGAAAAGGGTCCTTTGCTTCTACCGTTTTTAGAAATTCATTTATGGTGTGTCTTATCTGCAGGTAGATTTGAACACATCCCCACAGGGCTGGGAAGTAAGTACATTATCTACATGCGCCCTGCCTCACCTGAACTTTAAGAAAGAGACCAGTGGCCCAGCTACAGAAAACCAAAACTTCTGTGACTGGGACAGTCAGCACGCAGCGGCCCCAAGTTGTAATCCACAAGAAGCCCAAGTTATGTTTGATTATTTAAGATAGCAGAAGGGGAGACTTAAGTAGGAGGTGACGGGATAAAGATGAGAGAGCCGAAAGAAACGACGGTGCCCAGGTAAGGGGGGTCCGCAGTGACGACGAGGCATGAGTCACCCCAGGTTTGTACTGAAGACTAGTTGGACACACCAGGTTAGTTGTATCTCGAGTTCCCCAAGCGCAACCATTCAGTGTTCTGGCGGGCCCGTGATTAAGTCGTTCAACAGGTGTCGCCGTCGCCAGGTACACGACGGCAGTTTTTCCTGTGCTCTGGTTAGCAAATGTACTAAATGGACTTATGTGGAATTCGAACATGGGAATATGTAATTTTGTTAATTAGTCCTGTGTTACCGTTAATTAATTCAGCGGTTTTTCCCCACTTTTAGGAATAAATAAAGTATTTTGTTAAATGATAACAGTACATTAAGTTTGCTTATTTATTTAATTCCATTACAGTAATCGGAATCCATTTTTTTCTGTGTTTACAATACTTATGTGTAGACTTTATTTAACAGTCTATATATATATATGTGTGTGTATATATATATATATATATATATATATATATATATATATATATATATAAATCAGTCTGTGTACTGAGTTGTATATCATTTAATCCATTTATACTATATATAAAGTATTTAGTTATTTGTAGCTTTCAAGTCACAAGTTACCCCCGGTTATGATATGTAATGATTAAAATCATTCTTTTCGGTTAAGATAAATATACAGTGTTTAAAAGCATCCTATTATATTTATAAAATAAAATATTACTCTGTATTTTGTTGTCCGTTTTAAAATAGTTTTACCATCTGGACTAGTATTCACTGGAGAACACAGTTTAGCAAATATTCCTTCTTTGTTTACCGCCTTTTTCTGCTTTTTTGTAATATACAGTAATTTTTCTTATTCTTAAAGTCCATGCTGCTTCGTTGTTAGTTATGTCTAACCACAACCTCCTGTCTCGTGTACTTTTTAATCAACTCTGACACAGATGATTCTCAATGCCATGATGTCCGACATCTTTTCTCTCGGTCTCGCTCTGCCTCTCTTCCTCTCCAACTTTCCTACTGTCACACTAAGAGTAATCTTTACCAACCAGGACTGTGGGTTAACCAGAGTTATTCCTGGGTAGTCCTTACAGGTACTCTAATTTTTGCCTTTATGGAGGTTGAATCTGAAATATAAGGGACCTGTCCGTTTCTCTGAGTATCCAGGATATGACTTTTTGAAGTCGGAGGAGTGGTCAGGCCTTCAGATAGCAACCCGGAGGGGAAAGGGACGAAAACAAAAAATCTGGTGAATTTGAGATTCTCTTTGGTATACAAAAGTGTAGAAAGAACGAACGAATGAATGATCTTATTTCCAAAGGGTTAGGGAATTTGAAACTTATGCCTGTCTATCATTTTCTCGGAGTGGCCTATTTCTTGTCGTCCCATAACCCGGCCCAGGAGCCCTCACAGGGATTGTATCCAAACCATGGGGCTACTATTCATTTGTCTTAAGCAGGTTCTTTACAGAACGTCGCTCTTATCACGATCTATCTAAAACTCGGTCTCGCCAGCTTTCCTAATTTACTTTCATGTTCAAGGAGTCACTTATATCCTATGCCCATCCTTCCTGGTACCATGCCTTCTGCTATTATTTTTTTTCCCAATCTGCCTTATGATCAAAATATTTCAGCTTCTAAGACAATATGTTGCAACTATTTATAATTTCACTAGTAATGTTTAATGGATCCCAAAGTCGATCTGACTCAAGACTGGTTCCAGAATAGCGTCTGGGAAGTACAACTGAATAGCCCAGTCCTAATTACATCATCTACCAAGTTCTCCTGTGTCTAAAAAGACAACAGGTATTTAGTAGCTTAAGTCCGAAACGTCAATGGTGTGAAAAAGATCCTATACTTTTAAAACACCGTCTACAGTTCTTTACTATTCCCGGTTATCGGGGGCGTTTGTATCGTTCATTTCACTAGTGGGTTTATAGTGAGTAATAAGCTATTTTAAATTATCGCCCTTGTTTAGTATCCCGCATTTCACTAGTGTGTTTATAGTAATGCGTTATTTCATATTGCCGTCATGTTTTATCCCGCATTTACTAGTTTGTTTATAGCAATGGACTATTGAAAGTATCGCTTTTGTTTTGTATCTCGCACTTCAGTCTAGCAAGTTTATAGTAATTAGCTATTTCAAATTACGGCCATGTTTTTTATTCCGCATTTCACTGGTCAGTTTATAGTAATGGGCAATTTCAAATTCATACAGTATAATAATATTCTCATTTGTCCTTTTCAGGATGAAATTTTTTATTTGAAGCTCCACCCTGGCTTTTGCCGGGGCCGCAATATAGGCAGGCCATGAATATGGCCAAATGTCTGAACGCGACTTCTGGGACCTCTCCACGGCGATCCTCATCCGCATGGTGGCACCTTGTGTCATCGGGTGTTTATCGCTTGTGTGGTGTCCTTGTGGAGTAGAAAGTCAGTCAGTCAATTTCAAATTACAGCTATGTTTTGTATCCCACATTTCACAAATTAGTTTATAGTAATGGGCAATTTTAAATTACGGCTATGTTTTGTATCCCGCATTTCACAAAGAAGTTTATAGTAATGGGATATTTCAAATTACGGCTATGTTTTGTATCCCGCATTTCACAAAGAAGTTTATAGCAATGGGATATTTCAAATTACTTGCATCGTATATCCTACCATTAGGGTTCTAGTTATAAATTCACTAATAATATTCCTTTTTCAACTGTTTTAAACTTCCCATCTAGAAGAGTTTCCTTCATATTTCAGTAGTTATGTAAATGAAAATTTAAAATAATCGACCCTTGTCTGAGAAGGGCTGTTTGAGTGACCATAAGAGATAAGGTCAGGAATGAGATCATAAGAGAAAAGGTCGGCACGGAACCAGTTCTAGATTACATACGAAGACAGCAGGTGAAATGGTTTGCCCACTTAGAGAGAATGCAATGACACCATACCATACAAAGCATACATGAAAAGAGAAGAAGGACGTAGAGCACGAGGTAGACCAAGAACAAGATGGAAGGATAACATCAGAGAAACTCTACAACAGCACGATGTGCCTATGGTCAAGGCGGCCAGAAGAGCTAGAGACAGAACCATATATCTCCCTCGACACCCACAGCGGTTAAAGAGGAATTGAAGAAGAAGAAGAAGACACGTATTTTGTATTCCGCTTTCCGGGCACATATTAAGGGAAAAAATAGTCATCTTTATAGCCCTCATCTATTTCACATTATTAGGTGTATTTTTAATCCTGCCACCGGGATACAATTTATACATTCATACGTAATGTTTCTAGTCCTGATCCATGTCAAATAACTGAAACATGATTTGAATCCTGCCACCAAGGTACTATTTATAAATTCACTACCTATGTCTATAGCGGCGTCCGTGGCTTAGGCGTTGCGAGTTCGACTCGTAATTCCAACGTACCGCTGTCGAAACCCACTGCTGGCTGCGTGGATTTTTATCATGGTTTGGGCGTCGCAAGTCGACCCAGCCTAAAATGGGTACCAGGATGGCTGTCGTGGGGAAATAAAGACGGCTGGCGTAATTCTGACCAAATTACCAGCTAGTGCCAATGGTCTGTAGAGATATGGGCGCTCTTCCCATTTAGCCAATACGCCACGGGCGTATGTATGATTAAGCCCCGGTGAAAGCTGTGATTTTTTTTTCCAGGACCTCTAGTAATTTCACCTATTCTCTGGGTAGTGAAAACGGACGCCCGTGTGTATTTATGCGCACGTAAATAAATTCCTTGCCATGATGTTGATCCGTTTTTCAAACCATCAACTGTGCTGTTTGCTATATAGTTGAACGGACTTTCCGCTATTTACACATGCAAATCTGAAGGGAGCATGCTTAAGTCACAGAAAAAAACCTCAATTAGTCCGTCGTGATCCACTTACATGGATATACTGTCAGGAATATGCAGTACTGCTGGGGAATGAAAGTGCAAAAATGTTGGCCTAAAAAACGTTAGCTACAGGAACTCTCGTACTGGTCAGTTAGGACATTCTGAAGATCATTTGCGAACGAATGCTAATAGAAAACACACAGTTAGATGAAATAATATGTGTAAGAATGTATGAACTTGGAATTAGGAATGGGTCCGACAGGGAAAGACATATAAGAGAAACAGAACAACGTGTTTGTCTATAATCAGTGTGTTACGGGAACCGTTAGCATCTACATCTTGAGACGTTTGCTGCAGGAGACGGAGCGTCTGTGGGTATGCCCGGCGTGCTGTGGAGGCGATTCTCAAATCAGTAATCACTCAAGCGTGATTTGTATCCTGTCTATGGGCGCCAGAACTTGGAGTGGCAGACATCTTGTCCACCTCGTTGCACCCCCTCCCGATTCCCCATATCTTCCAAAGGGCGGCGCTTCTAAGCGTTCCACTGGAGTATCAATTTTAAATTTAATTATAATCTGTATAGACATTAACTATTCCATGATTTGAATTCTGCCTCACATAGTTTTCATTATAAACCCACTTATGGTGTTTATAGTTCTCGTCCATTTCAAATTATCCCTTCGTGATTTCCATGAACCTGTCAGGATTTTGAAAACTGTACGTTAAAACCAAAAGGCGCCAAGATTAACCCAGTTGTTTTCGAATTATGAAATATTCATAATATAGTTTTCTATGCATTACTTTTAGTCTACTGCTAGACTTTTCATCGTTGGGAGCTTTACAACACCGACACGTGTGATTATTGTAACTGCTGCGGTTATGTCAGTATAAACAAGCAATTCCTGACACAGTACAATACAATCTTCTTTACTGGATTAACGTTGTTTTCTTGCTGTGGATATTCTGCTGAAAGGAACACACAGTAACGCTGGCAGTACTATGCTGTATCAATGAACATGGTAACAGGTAAGAAAAAATGAAAATAAGTAAAAAAAATGATTTAAAGAGTATGGTACTAAAAGGGAATGACTCTATGTTCGATAAAGACGTTTAACTATCAGTTTTTGTGTTAACGTGAGTCATACGTTTTTGAATCTGCTACAACCAGTCTCCATTTTATTGTCTTCTTTGTGACTTTATCGAGTCGTTTTCCAGTTTAGGTCAAACTTTAACTAGTTAGTAAACCGGTTCCTGGTATATTCAGCGTGTGGTGGGGAAAATTGGTGGGGGGGGGGGGGGTGGAGGGTGTTGGGGCTGACAATGGGAAGAGACTTAGGCAGTGTTTCTCATCCTGTCCACACCCTAGGCTCACCAAAAAGGTGGACATTGTTTCGCGACGCATCTGGCAGCTAACCAAACATAAATACAAAACAAACAAACAAAATGTAGAAGGCAATTTATTTGTTGAATCCGATGTCATTGTTTAAGAGGCTGGAAATATGGTTACTTTATTATTATCCCACCCAGATGATGTCACAGGACAGTCCAACATTTAATAGGGTGGTAAGAGTGGGTTTTCCGGCTTTCTGATGCTTTAAACGACCCCAACACATCTAGAACTGGCCCTAATCCCAACCCACCTACGTCCCACGAGAGAGTGCAGCCTAGTTCCCACGATTGCAAGCAGCCTAGGTCACACGACTGCATGCAGCCTATCTACCACCCTCTGAAATATTTGACAGTCCCGTGACCTGTTGATTTCCCATGTTTGGGGTAGGATATTAATAAAGCACCGAAATATGATATATTTGACTGCAGCGCTGCAATAACATTTATTCGATCTCACTGGGGTTTTTTTTTTTTTTGGCTAAGAAAATCCTTTTCACAATGAAAAAAGTGGAAGAAACGACCACCAATCTGATAGCCCTGACTTCCTGTTTACCCCCACTAGGACATTACAATGAGCTATAAACACCTGGCAACACAAAGTGCCACCATTTGGATGAGGATCACCCGTGGAGAGGTTCCAGAAACCCCGTTCAACCGTTAGGTTATATTAGAGCCCCCCGGCAACAACCAGGATGGGGCTTAAAACAACGAAAATTTCGTCCCACATGGGGACGGAGATTTATAATGACTGATAGCCCTGTAAATCAGACAGGAATATTCTTGTTCTCGTAATATCCCAGATTCATAGACAATGATTGACATTGGCTCCCTAGTCGACTCTGCCTAAAATAGGTACTAAGTAAAGTCCTGGGACGGAAAGACGACCGGCATGATGTTATTCACATCGCCCACCGAGGGACAATTGGTTTATAAACCATAGGTCTAGCACTGTATACCCAATACGCCCAAGGACGCGGAAAAAGGGTCCATTATTATTATTATTATTATTATTATTATTATTATTATTATTATTATTATTATTATTGTTGTTGTTAGTTGTAATATTTTGTTATTCCCCATCTTATTCTCATGCTCCGAGAGGCTGTGTGGTCTCGAGGCATGGTGTCCTCCTCGAGTGCTGGAGGTTCCAGGTTTAAACCCCGGTAAGGTTTGGGAATTGTTCACGTGGACTTGCACTTCTAGTAATTCCCCTGGTCTCTGGGTAGTGAGATCGGACGCCCGTGTGCATTGTTGCTCACGTACAAAATCCCTTGGCAGTTGAAAATCGAAAAGAGTAGCCTAACGGCGCTAATGAGTAGCCTAACGGCAAAATTTGGAGTTACAAATCTACCCAAAGTATTTCAGGATCATCGCAGGTGCTACAGCGCCTGTGCACTGTGCTGAGCTTCTTCGGACTCAGACTTGGGTTAGAACAAGAACGAAGCACTTATGGTTTACTACCCCGTGTGGCATGTTGTTGATGCGTTGTTCCGAATCTCAAATTACCCGTGTGGGTTCCGGGGCCCTATTATAGGGAAAACAAGAATAGACCCACTGTCTACCCAAAAGCATGTCGTAAGAGGCGACTATTTGGGAGCTTCAGAGAGGCAAGGAACCAGCAGTCTACATACAAATGAGTCAGATCTGTAAAACGGATGCACACGCAACGCTCAAGTTCTGGAACATTACTGCAGTCCAGAAGTGGATGAGCAACCAGAACTTTCCGCCGGAGTTTACAGCTGGTGAACGAAGAAGAAGAAGAAAACCTCAAATACCTCTCATGCTCCTTTTTTTTTTTTCAATGTAAGTCTCAAAATCTACTCTTTGGCTTATTGGATGTCGTGACCCTGTCTAAATTGACTTTGACTCCTGATAACATTTTCCTGATATCATGACGTTTGTATGTGGAGGCTAGCGATAAATGACACACGAGACACTACTGCCTCAGTGACATGTAGTAATGGGCCATAGTTTCATGGGGTACTGTGGCTGTCTTTTTTGTCGAAACGTCACGTTAGTTACGTCACGTCTTGATCAAAGTCACATCCTTAGCTGTTATCAGGAATGTTACAGACACCGCCTTTTTTTCACAGCTGCTCTCTCTCTCTCTCTCTCTCTCTCTCTCTCTCTCTCTCTCTCTCTCTCTCTCTCTCTCTCTCTCTCTCTCTCTCTCTCTCTCTCTCTCTCTCTCGAACGACTGTTGTTTCCCCGTCTCTTCAGCGCATGCATTCAGACTTTAAAGAAAAAGTGCCCAATAAGTCTCCTTTTACGATAAGCGTGTTAGAGAGCAGTTGGTCCCCTCCCCTTCTAGGACCCCTAAAGATACTTTTAACGAAGGTGGTATTGCTTGTGTATTACTATATTTAAAAAAAAATTGGGGTACATTCATTTCTGCTCACCCCAAGCAGGGGGTTCACCGAAATCCTCGAGAAAGTCCAATATTATAGGAGTGTTGCGGTTTGAAATTAACATCGATTAACCGCAACTCCAACACCCCTGTAATATTGAACTTTGCCGGAGATTCAAACGTTCCCCTGTATTAAGGGTAACCTAAAAATGAAAGCGCCAAACTTGGATTATTAAAAAAAAGGTGCTTTATTAATATCCTACCCCAAATAGGGGAAATCCATAGCTCACGGGACAAATATTTCAGGAGTGTAGATAGGCTGCATGCAGTCGTGGGAACTAGGCTGCACTCTGTCGTAGGACGCAGGTGGGTTGGGGTTAGGGCCAGTTCTAGATGTTTTGGGGTCGTTAAAAGCATCAGAAAGCCGAGAAACCCAGTCTTACCGCCCTCTAAAATGTTGGACTGTCCCAGTGACGTCATCTGGTGTAAGATATTAATAAAACACCGAAAAAAGAGGAGGCCCGGGGGGGGGGGGGGTGGATGTTCCGTTCAACACCTTTTTTAGTTTATTTGACATGATTGTGAGGGTAATGCGATGGGGCCTAAATAACAAACGGCTTGCAAAGGACATAATATACAGATGTATGACAAAACACTAGTTGTTGCCAGCGTCGCATTGCCCTGCTCTCATACGGCGCGTTGTGTAATGTCTGTTACGCCATACTGCATTATAACATGCCTTGTTGCGTCGTACGTCAAATCCTTAAGCCCAAGGGACATGTGCCTTATTGGGAAATTTATGTAAAAGGTAAAGGGAAGTTCTGAAAATATTCTTGTGGGAAAGGTGGTGTGTATGTATAGGATGTCTAGGTCGCTTTCTCGTTGATATGTGTTGTTCGGCGTTGTTTCGTTTAATAATGCAGTGCATGTTTTGAAAAAAAAAAAGAGCTGATGGGTCTGGGAAAAAAAAAGTGTTGCTGTAGTTTTGTAACCTATTTTAGATGCGTAGATACAGCCTACTAGAGAGGACCGAGGGGAGAGACAGAGAGAAACAGACACACATTGATACAGGAGAGAGAGAGAGAGAGGTAGAGAGTGAGTGAGAGAGATGGGCAGAAAGGGGCTGCTTAAAGACTGGCATACAGTCATAAAGATATGGATAGAGAGTGTTTTTATATGTGTGTTTAAGGGGCTGTAGTACGACACACGCACACACGCACGCACACACAGAGGGAGAGAGAGGGAGAAGATGTGAGTTAGAATGGACAACCGATAGAACGAACGAACCAACAGAAGCACTTTATTTTCAAAACTTCAAAGTCTACCCCCCCCCCCACCCCCACCCTTCCACCTCTCAGTATTGTATATCTTCCAGAACATCTATTCACCCACTCCCTTCCCCCACCACCGCTGAATTAGTCTTTCAGTGTTTGGATTCTCTGTCTGTTCTGTTGCTGTGTCCATTTGATCCCAGAGAGCCGTCACGACGTCTGATTTTATCATAAAGTAGCTCACCACTCAGAGGAGCGGCAACAGCTAATTGATGAACCTGCTTCTCTACTTGCAAATGTTATGTATGTTTTCACAATACACGTCACTGCACGTTTGGTATTCCCGTGCGTGCTCTATCCTCTGGATGCAGCAGCCACTCTGAGGTACCTCTTTTGACTGTTGATATGAAGAGTTGGTTATAATGTCTCCTATCTCGGCCTCGAAAACGGCATACACGTGCTTCGCCATGATTTACTCCTAGGGCATGCTATCGTTTTTTTTTTTTTTTATGTCAGAGATTCGTCATTATCCACTAACCGAGTCCGCCAGCGCTGTCCTTGCCTCTTCCCTTATGCGTTGGTGCCTGGCTCGCCGGTTGGTCTCCTGGTTCATAATCTTTCACGCATGCATGCCTATGTGTATTGATCCAGGTAAGGGAGGTTAAATCAGATTTATGAACGCGTTCTACCCATTCATAGTGCGTACTATATGTTGCGATTTTCTGAAGCATGTTCATGGAGTCTTATACAATTGCTGCAAGTGTGGTTGCTAATTTTGCTGTCTATGCTAGTGCTGTGACGTAGATGAATGGTAATCGCCACTGTCCTCTTGTATTCTTTTCTCCATCATGTATGCTGTAATACCTATCTGATCTCGACCTGCACTTCAAGGACCAATCTGTGTAGATAAATGATGTCTTGTAGGCGTGAACGCGGATCTGTCATGTCTATGTGTCTACAGCAGATTTCTCCCGATTGTAATGACACCCATAGAGAGGTCAAGCATGCCTACTGGTATATCCGGCCATTCTTCTCTGCGACCGATCTCGTCTAAGGTCACATACCTGGGTAATTAAATTCTGTCTTGTCCATCCAGGAGTAGCCTGATTTGAGACGCATTCCTTCTACGTCATGGAGCGAGGTTTTGGTAATGGAAGCCTTGACTGTTGGAAGAGAGGGCAAAAGGCTTAATTACCTTGCCTCGGAGACCTCTGTTACTCATAGTAGACAACTCAACCCTGAGCTATGGTAACAATGAAGATAACAATCACAACAATAACAATGACTAATCAGATGACACGAACACACATAAAATACACCTTGTAATACAACAGACTTTCTGGCAACTTGTCAACGTGTGGTCTTTTGTTTCGTTAACAAACAGTGTTCATTCTATATAGTGTAGAAATTGTAAAAGCTAAATTTTGTGTTGCTTGTTTTTCTTACCAGTCAGTCAGTCAATCAGTCAGCCAGTCAGTCAGTCAGGTCCCGACTTCGCAACGAAAGCTGGTCGCAGTGGATTTGAAACATTTATTGTGTCTTTCGTCCTGGCTCTGCATTCTGTTAGACTGCCGTTCGTCCATCTTTTAACATATTATCCTCCATGTATGTCGCTGTCAACATCGTGCCTGCCTTACACGTTTCTCCTCGTTTAAATTTTATCAGCGTGTTGTTATTTAAAAACTAATATATATATATATATAAATATACATTTTTTGGTAGAAGTTTCTTAACGCGAATGGGTCTTGCTAGTTAAGCTAGTCATTCCCATGCACTTTGGTTGTCGTATCCATCTCAACAGAATTTAACACTATTGTCTGGAAAGACGGAAATGCGCCAGAGGTGACCCTAATATTTCAGGCACCCAATTTTGTTTTAAAATTTCTTTTATTTTATATCATTCTCCTGACTCTCCTAAAGATGTGGACGACATATGGGAAAAAGAGATGTGGACGACCTAGAAGAACCTGCAGTGGGAACGTAGAAAGGTAACAGAGTGTAAACTGACATGGGAAAAGCGGCAGACTGGTAGCAATGGATGTCACTTGTGAATGCCTTAGATCAACGATTCTTAACATGTGAGTCGCGACCTTTTTGGGGGTCGAACGACCATTTCAAAGGGATCGCCTAAGACCATCTGAAAACACATATTCACTGAAGATTTGAAGCAGCAACAAACGTAATTTTATGGTTGGGGGTCACCACAACACGAGGATCTGTATTAAAGGGTCGCGGCATTAGGAAGTTTGAGAACCACTACCTTAGATCCTAACAATGACGTGAAAAATCACCCATTTTCACACCTTCTTGCGTTTTCGGCATATAGTGCTAGACATTGATCTAATAGACCAATCGGCATTTGGTGTCGAAATTGTAGTCACACCGATCGTCTTTGCTTCCCAGGACTTTACCTGGTACCCATTTGAGGCTGGATAGACCTGGGAGTTAATGTCGTTTAAAAATAAACAGCCCGGCTGTGCTTGTATTTGAACCCATGACCTTCTAATCTGCAGATGCACTTCTAGCCGCTACACCACGGTGGCTCTCTAACAAGAACATGAAGATGATATAAGTATATTAGTTATAGAATAGGTATTGAGAACAGAGTTGTGAAGTTAGTAGACAATTTGTCCAAAGATCGTGTGTTCTAATCAGCCTGAGGCATATATTAATAATTGATCTAGATTTTGTATGTTAACTCAGTTTTAAACGGGTACCGGGAAAGTCCAGGGTAGTAAAGGCAATGGGCCTAATGTTGCTCATGCTGATTGGTAAGTAAACTTCTAAACCTAGCACCACACATCAGAAGCACAAATAGTTTCAAAAAGGGTTTCTTTTCTGTTACTAAGTTGCTGTTTAGCAAAGCACTGCAGCGAACCGAAGGTGTCATTGGGAAGCAACAGGTTTGAATGACAGTATTGTATCTATATCCTGGAAGGCTTACCAGGACATCCCGCCCTGCAGAAGTTTGATATGTTGGCCGAAAAGTGCAGCTATCAGTCCTGTTGAAAATGGGAAGAACTCTCTGATGTCTTCGGATGAATGCAGACGAAGAAGAAAAAGAAGAAGAAGAAGAAGTATCCACAGCTTTCGAATTTTTTGTTGTCTGTTTTCATTTATATATCTACCAACCTTGTATGTTTCTAAGAGTGCCCATCAGTACTTGTAAATTTACTTTTTTATATTACAGACTGTATTTGATCCTCTGAAATGCCATGCAGTTTCGCATATGCCACAGTCAGGACAAGTCATATCTGGGGATATTGCCAGTAGTTGGTCGTGTACTATTGCAGCATTTACAAAGGTAGGCACGTGGAATACTTACCTATAACCTAAGATCAATCGTTCTTCCTATCTTGTGGCCCTTGGAGGGCAGTAGAGCGTTGTCTTGCACGCTTGTCTGCATGTCTTTTGTATTGATATCCCGTCATTGTCAAGGAGTGGTTTCTTAGCACTCCGGTGGAAACCAAGCTATACAGAGGAGGACATCCGTCGTACAACAGACTTTACAGAGGCCTCTAGCCTTCTCATCTGAAAAGCGCTGGCTTCAAGAACAAAATAAAGCAGAATTCGTCATTTCGTTCAGTGTGGCCCTTGGAGCGCAGTACGGCAGGGTCTTGCATCTCTTTGTCGCGAGTGTTTTAAACTTACCTTTGTTCCAAGGGGAGACTCGGCCATAATCTGGCCTGTTCCAACCACAATGAAGACAAAACTGTATGGTACACGAGAGGATATGGATTGCACGATAGCTTTCATAAAGGCTACCGGCCTCCTGATATAAGTTTTCTGACAGAAGGATCGAAGAAGAAGAAGAAGAAAATGTTCTTTAAATTAAAGTTCATCACCATCACAAACCACTTCTCCTGTTAAGCGACGTGGGAAGGAATAGTTCGCGACCCAGTGCACGTTGGCTGCCACTGGCTATTGTCATGCCGTGAAGGCGTAGAGTGTCTTTAATGTTGTCGATCCATGATTCCGCGGCCGTCCTCTTGCTTTTGTAGCTGATCTTAGGAGATATAGTGCTTGTGATGTTAAAGATTGCCTACATAATGTTCACGATATCACCAAATGCCGAGTGATTAATATAAATATATTAGCAACATGTATCCATAAAACGCCTAGACCTGAAAATCTCATTTACTTATTATAGTGCTGGAGCCGGCGTAATACTAACCCTATTACTCACCTAATGCCGATTAGTCTGTAAAAATATGGGTGCTCTTCCCATATGCCCGATGCGCCTAAAGTCATGAAAAGGGATCTTTACTTTTACTATTTTAGTGCTGTATATGACCCAGCCGGACTGGTTTTTAAAGTAGTGTGTAACCTGCTGCGAGAATAGGAACCGATTACCCACCATCCTTTGTGCCATGGTCCTTCTCGTGTGGGTTCCGGGGTTCAGTGTTGGAAAATATTTCATAGACCCACTGTCCCCCAACAAGCATGTCGTAGGGGGCGACTAATTAGGAGTGTTTTCTTCAAAGTCGGAGTGTATCTGCCTGAGAGGCAAGGAACCAACATCCTACATACAATTAAGCTCCATTTGCAAAACGGATGTGCACGCAAAACTCAAGTTCTGGATCAAGACCGAAGTGCAGGAGTGGACGAACAACCAGAATTTTCTTCTAGAGTTTACAGCCGGTTAACGCGAAGAAGAAGAATTGACTTTGCTGAGAAAAAAAAAGACCTTGTCGTTCATAAAATCACACAATTCACCAATGGATAACATATCCCTTAAAATTAGCGACAAATGCCTGTAGATAGCCGCTATATCCTAAGTCAACAAATAACGCGGTCTCGAGTTACGTTTGCTTAAGCTTGAATTGTTATTTTTAATTAGGGCCCATTAGGCAGGCTGGCATGTCGTGGCTCTGTAACCTAGGTCGTCGGGTTCACAGCAAGGGCACGGTTTAAACCAACGGATGGTAAAAATGCAGGTACAGTATGTTCCCGAAGTTGTGCACAACTTTATAAATCCGTAACTTGGTTAGGTTTAAGTTAGTCTCCCCAAACAAAGTAGGTCACTTTTCATCCACAAGTTTGTTGGCCTGGTCTACTCTCCTGCAGGTTACGGACGTGTCGCTCTGTAGTTTGCTTTCTAAGTTGTCTTGCATTTACGTTTTTATTTAGAGAAAGAGAATGCATGTGACATAGGTTGCAGGGGGTTTGTGTTAGACCCAGTTTGTTTATGTTTTTGGAGTGTTAAAATCGCTGCTTGCGTGCTGAGATTTCCAACACGCGATATCAATGGCATTGCAGAACACCCCCGTAAACTTGTATCAAGGTCACGTGGCTCAAGGTCTACCAATCAGAAGTGAGCTAGTGTGTATATGGACGTGATCTAGGGAGCTAAACACTACTTTTACCCGTAACTTAATAACAGTTTGATTTAAAAAGTTGGAAAAAAAAAGTAAAGTATCCTTTCCAGGTCTTTAGGCGTACGGGTATATAGGACGCTTTTCGACACCTTCATGCATATTCGGCATATAGAGCTAGACCTACATTTTATAGACAAATCGGCGATTGGTGGATGATGAGGACGACAACATCACGCCGGCCGCATTTATTTCCCATGACTGCATCTGGTACCCATTTAAGGCAACCGTTCGATATAAGTTGTAGGAATTTAGCATGCAACCTGTTAATAACCGTGTCCTTGCAAGAAAGACTGTTTTTTTTTTAGTATCCAGAAACCATGAATTGTGAACCCTTTGGCTTGGTACTATGGATATCGCAACCCTTCGGCCTTGATTCCATGATACCGTAAATCTGGGAGAAATGTGGTTTTTCTGCCTACCCCCGGGCGTGAACCCAGACCACAAGGAGTTCGTCACCCGGTCTCCTCGTATTTAGGTGTAACCAACCACGCTAGGCTTTTAAAATATAAACATCTAGTTCTCATGAGTCGGCTCTGTGGCTAAGTCGATGCGAACGCTTCGTAATTGGTGCCGGGTTCGATCCCGGCTGCGGGCCATGCGCCTTGCGTTGGTTTTGACAGTGGTATCGGGTGGGGGGGCGACCGTCCAGAGAGCAATGGCAAACTACTGGACGTAAATTTGCCTAGAGAAACCACACAACAGGAGCTGCTGAGGTGGA
The DNA here is from genome assembly GCA_905116865.2 of Candidula unifasciata. Lineage (NCBI taxonomy): Eukaryota > Metazoa > Mollusca > Gastropoda > Stylommatophora > Geomitridae > Candidula > Candidula unifasciata. Next base: position 326,280 of record CAJHNH020006957.1, on the reverse strand, counting down.
TCTGCAACGTCCTGTAAAGGATACACAACTTACCTGAGTTCTCATGTTGCCTTATTTGCGGTATTCGAAAATACAGGCAGCGATTTAGAGCAAACGGTCAGCATACTTACAGTTAACTGAGTCAAGAGAACTTTTCAAAACATCAGATTGCACCCGTTTCATAGGCATTTCACTCTCACGTGGTCATCTCAAGCATAGGCCCTCCGTGAGTTTAACACATTTTTGTCCATGGTTTACTGATTTATTAATCGACATAATAGCACACCATGCTTACCCATAGATGCTCCGTCTCCTGCAGCAAATGCCGTAGCACACTGATTATACACCCGCCGATCGTTCCTCTTATGCAAAAATTCGGGTTAGTTCCACGTTAGTCCCCCCAGAGCCCGCTAATATACACACTAGCACACTTGTTATTGGCAGTTCCTGAGCTGCGTGCATTTCGCACACTGCTACAGGTGTGTTCCGCAATGCCGTTGATGTCGGGTATCGTATGTTTCAGCACGCCAGCGCTTTTAACACTACAAAAACATGCACAAACTGGGTCTACCACACAACTCCCGTAGAGAGTGCTGCAACCTATGTCACAGGCATTCTCTTTCTCGGAAGAAAAAACGTAAATGCATGACATGTCAGAAAGCAAACGACAGAGCTACACTTCCTTAACCCCCAGGAAAGTAGTCAAGTCCAGCAAAGTTATCAATGGAACGGGACCTTCTCTGTTTGTGGAGACTAAGGTCGAACTCAATAAAATTCGTTTTGATCCATAAAGTAGTTTTCGAGGTATTTGTTACGAGTGTGAGGACACGAGTTTTGGAATGCACTATAACTGAATTTATCTTCAGCTAGTAACATTAGGCAGACAGAAAGGCGGTTGATCATTCTGACAATGATATGTCCAGTTTCACTGACCTCAGGTGGGTACTGAAAGGACGATGGCTTTGATAAAAGCATTCTTTTCTCACGCTTCTTTGGGCAAACCTATCCGAACAACAAGGATAAAAGGACCACTATGGATGGGTCCAAGGTAAACAGAAATATAAAATTTATCAGGTTAAATACACAAAGCCATCAAACCTGACATCGACAATTAACACGAAAAAACTAGACCACAGATATTACCGAATGCTGCTAGAAGCCTGTTGAACGTGTTCAACATTAACCCAAAAAAAAAAAAAAAGGAATTTAGATATGTTTACTCTGCCCTTTCTCCCACAGCCGAGCACAGGCACTCAACTAGCTAATGTCTTGAGTTCCCATTCGCCGTTAACTGTAATTTC